>WBMV01003413.1:326943-376912 GCA_013396655.1 Campylorhamphus procurvoides
GAATATGAAGAACTTCTTTCCTGTGTGGGTGACCATACACTGGAACAAGTTGGCTAGAGAGGGTGTGGAGTCTTCCTCACTGAACAGCAACATGAACTTTATGGACACAATCCTGAGTAATGTGATCCAGGATGATTCTGGTTGGGCGTGGAGGCTGGACTAGATGATCTCCAGTGTGTGTAAATTACTTCTTCAAGCGTAACCACCAGTGGTCTTCATAATGTCTTACTTTTTTTTAAAAAAAGATACGTTCTACTAAAATTAAGTGCGTGATTTNAAAACCAAGAGGGGACCTCATTAATGTCTAAAATTACCTGAAGGGAGGCTGTCAGAACATGGGCCAGGCTCTGCTTGGTGGTGNTTCACAAAACATAAAGCTACTGGTCTATTACTATCAGCCTCTTTCTGTAAAAATAAAAAACTACATCTTATCTAAACAGTCATATCAAATACCTTGAGCTGCAAACTGAAAGTAAGTGTTTCCCAGTACTTCTTGAAGAAGTATGTTTAATTTAATTTAGGTTCATATCAGCTCAACTGTTTTGCCAATGCCTTCCAAGTATTCTAACAAGCATTATATACATTTTTTTATTTAAGATATGTATGCATAAATCCTACTGTAAACACTTATACTTTTGTCAGTTTGAGGTTGAATATTTCCTTTTCAAATATGCTCTCACAAATTACTTAAGTTACTTGACTTTCTTCTTGAATTTCTCTTTTCCCATAAGAAAAACTTAAATTTGAATAAGCTAAACACAAGGCTCAAATGAAAAGATTGCATAAGACATTGGTTGCATAAAACATGAAACAGAATCATGATTATACCCAGTAAAAAAGAAAAATCTCACATTTAAGCTGTTAAAGCCATGGGACAGTACAAACCATTCAAGGCAGCTCTTTAATAAAACATGAAGGGCTTATGCTATTTTGCCTAGCTCAACTTGTAATCTCTTAAAAGCTCTTTAGGTTAATTATATCTAAATACCATTTTTTTTCTGTGAAATTACAGAAGCAATACACAATATGTAAAGAAAAGAAGATGGCCTGTTTAATGTCCTACTAATATCCTAAGGCTTTAACAATAATTACACAGAAGTACTGTGAACCAGAATTTATGAGGCTAATCACTGCCTAAAGCATACATTACAGGAGACTTTCTTTAAAGGTTGGTTATGTAACATTCACTATAGCCATTCTTTTGGTTCCATGAAAATAGAAATAAAAAGTTGGTACACGAAAACAGATAAAATGATTTGCAGGTATTCTTGCTAAATTTTGGCAGGCATGTTTGAGTCCCACGGAAGTTGCAGGGATCTATTCTAGAGCACCATGATACAGGAAAAGAAAAAAGCACAAAACAAAACCAAACCCAAAACAAACCAACAAAGGCCAGAAAATGGGTACAAACTGACCTGAATTTACCAATAAAAATAACGGAAAACTGTTTTGTACAGTATTTTTATCTATAAAATACTTACACAAATGCTAAGAATGTGCAGATGGTAACCACAGAAAAATTGTGAATATTTTTCAGGAATGGCAGTAAAGTGATTTAGCCATTCTATGCATCTAAACAAATCTGTATTACAAACTGTGGCACAGTACCAACAGTTAATCTCTGGGCATGATTTCCCTCCCAAGAGACACTACTATGACTTTTTGAACTAGCTGCTACTATTTGGTGCAACATTCAACGAGCTCATCTTAGCATAGCAAAGTTAGCCATGACAGATCCATGCAGCTACTGAAATTCTGATACAAACAGCAAGCAATTCTAAGCATTTATGCCACATAAAAGTCCTACAACACCATTCCTGTTTCTCAGAATTTTCACACAGCAGCAGTGTTCATGAAACAACTGCACTAAATCACTCTGAGATTTCATAACTATCTGACAGAATCACAATTTACCAGTCAGTTAATTTATTAAGTATTTTACATGGTCCAGCAAATTCATTCTCTCCAAACTGGAGAGAAATGGATTTGCTGGGTGGGCTGTTCAGTGGATGAGGAATTGGTTGGATGGCTGAATCCAGAGGGCAATGGTCAATGGCTCAGAGTCCCAGTGGACACTGGTGACAAGTCCACTTGTCAAGTGGACAAGACAAGAAGAGAACGGCGACCAGGGTGACCTTATTGTGGCCTTTCAGTACTTACAAGTGTGCTTGCAGGAAAGATGTGGATAAACTTTTCAGCAGGACTTGTTATGGTGGGACAAGGGGCAATGGTTTTAAAATAAAGGATGGTTAAATTAGAACAGATATAAGGAAAAAGTTTTTTAGAGTTAGGGTGTTGAAACACTGGCACTGGTTGCCCAGGGAGGTGGTAAGGTATTCAAGGTCAGACCAAATGGGACTATAGAGCAATCTGATCTAGTTGAAGGTGTCACTGCTCATGGCAGGGGTTGAACTAGAAGTCCTTTAAAGGTCTCTCCTGACCCAAATCATTTTGTGATGCTGTGATCTTCATCTTCATTTGTCTGCAAGGGAAAGAACAGGCTACAAACCAACAGGGTCCTGCAGAAAAGGATTTGGTGTCTTGGAAGGCAGCAAAATGAACATGAGTCAGCAGTGAACTCTGGCAGAAAGAGAGTCATCCGTCCCCCCACAATGGCCTGGGCTGGAGCATGGACAGGCAGATGGGTATTTTCAGACTAGGGGAGATACGGTTTCGGGGGGCACATAAAGGAACTTTCCTGCACCTACAAGGTCATCAACAAGAAAAAGTGAGGTTCTTAATAGTGGTGCACGCACAAAGAATGAGAAAAAAATTGTGTAATTTGAAACAAGGGCTTCAAATTGGGTGATTGGGTGTCTGCTTCAGACTTTTCCCCCATGAGGATTGTCCAGCAGCAGCACAGGTTGCCCAGGGAGGTTGTATAGACCTCATTTTCGGAGACTTTGACACTTAATTGTTGTCCTGGTCTGGTCTCACAGCTGATCCTGCTGTGAGCAGACGGGTAGACCAGAGACGCCCTGAGGTCTCTATTCTAATTTGTACTGTTTGTAGCAAAGAGTAGTGGTTTCTGGAAGTTTTAAGACATGTAATTTATAATTTGAAAAGGCAAAAGAAAAAAACACAAAACAACTCACTTTCTTTTGTAATTCATTCTACAATACAATTTTTTCTTTACTTCAGATGTAAATGTCTATTTTCAAGTGCAAGTTACTTCATTTTTATTTATAGATTTTAAAATTTCACCAGCTATTATCTTAAAACTCTTCTACACTTCATTTTGCACGTCAGTTGTCTTTGAATTTTTCCTTTACTTTAAAAAATATTAATATGGAAACCATTTGTCACACTGTGATATTACCCTTTTTAAGGGTGTATGCAAAGATTAAATAAGTTTCTTTACGCTAGCCCCTTTCAATATATGCTGTTTTGTCATGTTTAGATAGTGAGTTCCATTTTACTCCTCGTAATCCCTAATCTGTTTCAGAATCACTGCTCTCAAAAGTGTACCTTCCCCATTGTATAGGTAGGTTTATTGTATTGTGTATATTGTATTGTGTAGGTATATTCTGCGATCTGTGCCCCTAAATATACAGTATAATACATGGTTATACTGAAATGCATTTTTCCCAGCATGAGCTTAGCTCACTAAAATAATCTAGATGGTTTGGCATCAACAGTCTGTCTTCAGTGCTATTTACTACCTCCCTCTTCTTGAATCCCCCAAAGACTTCAACAGCTGTAATTTTATATGCACCTAGAAGATATACATACAAATAACAAATGACTGTTGATCTCTTACCGATCTCTTTCAATATATGACAGCAGCCTAGGTTCAAATTAAGAAGCCAAAATGCATGGAAAAACTAAGAGTAAGATTCTAAAGTGATATTAACTTCATTCTGAAGTATATAAAAATTGGATTTATAAGCATGAGCCAGACTAGTCTTCAAATTTATGAATAAATAAATATTTCGTAGCCCCTATTCTGTTTCTCGAGAAAGAAATGAATGTGACAAGACTACCCAGGAAGAAGAATTTCCCCAGATATCGAGTGCTACGTCCCCTGCCAGGAACACTGCAGCAACAAATCGCAGCTTCTGTTAAGTATTTGAGAATTCCCAGTACTACAGCAGCAAGCTATGTATTTGGATCTCTTAAGTATTTAACAGTCTTATTCCTTTTCTTGGGAGCCACAGCAAAAATAAAAAATGAAAACAGTAAATCTCTAATCTATAAAATGCTGTCTTTATAAATAAAGTATACGACACTCTACTCCATTTAGTCTTTTTTTCAATGTATGTAAAGAATCCTGCAGAGCTACAAATACTAACCTGATGTATGGTACCTGAGTCTTAAATATTAAGACAGATACTCAAACTACTAGACATGAAATATAGCCATTTCTGCTTCTCTTAAATTCCATTCCCAATTTATACAATGAACGTCTCTCTCCACTTCATCTGTGCTTTGTAGATGGAACAATAAATATTTGTGAGCTTTTCATTAGTAATCCTTAAAAAGACAGTTTCCCTTTCTTATTCTGTAAAGGAAGAAATGAGTCATTGAAAGATTAAATGAGTTAAGCGAAACAAGGCAGTAACAGTAAAGCCTATAATAGCACTCAACTCTAGTTACCACATTCACAGGAACTTACAGTTTTCCAAAATGTCTCAGTATTTCCAAATTGTCTTTTTTTTTCCACCAACCTATTCTGCAAACAAATACATAATGGAGTATTTTCTTTTTCCTAAGTAGAAAGCAATTCTGTTTGCAATAGAGGATGATGTTAAATAAAAATCTCTCCCTCATGTACTTGCTATCTACTGTGAAGCTAATTTGAAACGTTAAGATTCAACTACTCTTTCATAACTTTAGAGCATATATTATTTAACAAAGAATATTTAGCAAAATGTGTGGGTCAAACTTGAACTACTGGGTACCATGGGTACCATGCATAACACTGTTTCAGCTTGTGAATTTCAGCTTCCCTGTTCTGTATACCAAGAGCTCAAGACAAGCATTGCAGGTATCCAGGCTCTACTTCTTTGAAGAACCTCAGAAACACATAAGAAAATTATTTCACAAGGTCAGTCAAAACGCCCAAACTGCAAATATCCTACATACTCTGACCTCTCAAAGGTTATGAAATTATAATCAGCTTGACAGCTTTCACCTTGTCCCCTGTTTTCCACGCAACAGAGAAGTGCAAACATCAGTGTCTCCAAGCCCAGGCACAGCTCTGCTCCAAAATTATTTTTCCTATTTTTCTATAGCTTTCTGCTGAAAGTACTAAGGTTTTTCTGTCTGAGTGCTTGACTCTGTAACCAGATGATAACACAGACAGAGGATGAACGGGATAAACAACAGCTGCAGTTTCACTTGCAAAGTAAATTAATACAAATTATAAATATCTACACATAGAATCTAGTCCCATATAATACCAGTTTATTCTTTCTTGGAAACATAAGCAGGAAACTGTAGTCTGATGAGACCTTCACTCCACTCCCAGTGCACAGTCACAATGCTTGCAATCCCGAGGCACAGCTCATAGCAATACCAGCTCTATGGTTTCTCACCATTTCTTTTTTTTTATTATTTTAAAAATCAGAACAAAGACATAAACACAACCAAAAATGATGATATCTAGAGGCACAGAGTTTGGAAACAGAAGATCACGGTCCATCTACCACTGGCTTGCCCTTTCAAGAAGATTTTTCCATGACCCTGGAAAGAAAGTGATCAAAAAACTGCACTGCATGACAAAAATATTGGTCCAAAATACAACAAATGGTGGGATGCTGAAATAATTACAAAGCCTACCCTAAGCAACTATACCATGGTCAGATTGTTTAAGAACACACTGAAGACTTCCAGTCAGTGTTCCTTTGAATTATGCCATTCTACACACATGATTAGAAAAACCCAAAAAATTAATCTAACTATTCCTTTGGGCCCAGCCATAACCAGCTCTCTATGCCTCTTCCTTTGTTATTTTCTCATCATCTTTCTGAACATGGTGTTTGCTGTTTTGCCTTCCAGGTAATTTTGATACCTGCCCTGCTATGAATAAGCTGCGAGTATCTCCACCACGTTGCTAGAGAGTGTATCCTAAAAGCAATTCATCTTTCAACAGTAATTTTCTATGTTCATATTTCCTATGTTTGTTATATGTTAACAAAATAACTCTTTACATTAAAGGCGTAATTGAGAGGTTAAGTCAATTTCTAGATTGCTTTTTTTAATTAATATTGATTCAATGTCCCAATTTGACATATATAGCTTTATTAGGTGTTGGCAAGATCAGAAAACAACTTGCATCTGACACAGTGAGAATCTTCCTTTTAGAGGTATGATGAAAGACCCAACTTTTCTCTTGGGGCATGTGAACTAATAAAAAACTCCTCCAATTCCTGATGATTTATTTTAATAAGAACAGAATTTGCACTTAAAATTTTACCATACCCTGACAGTCCTTGAAACTTTTTGTGAATAAAAATTTCTTAGTGCAAAATGCATTTCCAAGACAACCTATAGAAATTCAACCACACTTAATAGAGCTGTCAGGGGTGTACTTATAGTGAATTATTCTTATAAGAGACCCTTGTTTTGTGTGTGTATCCAAGAGTCAAAGAAAATAAGCAGAGAGAAAAGGTAGAAAAAATGTCATGGTTAAGACAGCACTGCTTTTTTGTGTGTGTGTGTGTGTATGTACTATACCAAAATTAGCTTAAGTATTTCAATATTTAACATAACCACATTTGTTAAAGTGCATGCCAACACAACCACAGCAGCTACAAGCTAAAGATTTCTCTTCTGTCACTCATCGTCTCTTAACTGTGTGAAAACACGAGGGTCAAATTGCACTCTGGCATATCCATTTCTATTCATTAAAGCTGCCAGGTTTTACTGCACACAAATCTTGAGGAACATGCGACAACGAAGGAAGGTGCAATTAACAGGCAGTACTTAAGGTTATCTCTACTCAGCAGCACCAAGTGCCTGTAATAAGAGCAAGCCTGCTGTAATTCCATGAAAGATAAGATTTATATATCCTAGCAATTGTGTTGTACACTGATGAACAGCATAAAATTGACATAATGGTTCTTCGGGGCTACAAAACGTGTTTTCTTTTCCAGTTTAATTGACAATGACTAGATTGACCTTTTCTCCATAATTGTAACTACAGTAGAGCAATTAAGACAAATCATCACCTCCATCGTTTCCCACACATAGCAAGCAAAGCAAAAGTATGGACTTCCCAGTCACCTCCTCATGTTGATGTTACAACAGAACAATACTTTACACTTGCTTTCATGAGTGAAAAATATGTTTAAATCATACGCTTCAATGAAAAGTGACAAATATGTTAGAAATATTCTACATCCTCCAATCTCCCAAATACTGTGCCCTAAACAAACATTTGTGTTCTTCACTATTACCATAATAATACTTCTTCCTGACAATTCACACTTTCACTTATACTTCAGCTCATTTAGAGCCCTTGTATTGTAAGCAGTAAAATGAGTATCTACTTTTATCCACACAGTCTGAACCACCTGTGCACATCAAGAATACTTAGCAATTCCTAACAGTTGTATTTTACGTCACACAATGCGGTATTAGAACTGTCTCTTCACCCTTCATTCTCCCTTCCTCTCCTCTGCATCTATTTATTCTGTAAATACAAAGATGAGGTGACAAAATAAAAATCACAAAGCTCTTTGTGTCATGCTCTTATTCGAAGTGCCCACAATTGCTAATGGGAAATTGCAGTTTCCTGTTTTAGGAAGGAATTACTTCACAAGACAGACATGGGCAGCCACTAGAAATATACATGTGGAAAAACAGTGAAATTAATTTCTTCTAGAATGTGTGTTAGTAAAATTTTAATCCAGTTTTTAAAAGCAATGCTACAATGAGCTTAGGGAAATTTTATCAATTTTCTAAGACTGATTTCAGAATATAGATTTAATAATATTAAATTCAATCTAGTCTTTCCTAGAATACAGTTTGATTTTCATGTATGACTAAGTCTTGACACTGTACATTTATCAGTAAAACAAACCTCCTCCTATCTTCACATATACAGTCCTTATGGAAGATTCACTTTGAAGTTCCTGAACAAACTGCATAACACGCATGAATGCATATACATCTATCTAAGGATGTTATTCAATATTCAGTATTCAATATTTCAGTGCAAAAATTATCTTGAAATTTCAGGAAAAATTAAACAATGAAATCTTTGTAGCAGAAATTGCAAAGCATTATTTGTATTTACATGGTGTGAGTAAAAATAATGGTTTTACTTAGACACAAATCTCACATTCTGAAAGCATTCTGGAAGTGTAATTGACATTGTATTTGTTAAAATAATTTCCAACAGTGGAGGGATTTTGTGCAACTTTTATTTCCAGACACTGACAAGCAATATAACTATTCAAATGGTGTTTTTTAACTTGAACACAGCTGGGTTACTTATCTAAAGTATACCACCAGTGGATTTTAAAATACTGTAAACCGGGAGCTGACACTGAGCCAAAGCATCTACAAAAAATTGTTTTTCCAGGAGTGCTTTGTAAGATGATATTGAACAACACATACAAACCTTTATATAAACATACAAACTGCTGTAACAGAAGTTAATTTGATGCACGTTTCTATTTAATACCACTATTCTCACAGCATTTGCTGAAAATTACTAATTTTGACAGGTAATAGGCAGTATATGAAAAAGGGTGAGTGTTTATAAGGCCTTCTCTCCTGATACAATAACTACGATAATCTGCAGTCTCTGACATACTTTTTTGACCCTTTGAATGCTCAGATTAACAATGTAAAATTAATCTTGAAAGGGAAGTATGATGAAATAATTTGCTGAAATTAAACTGAAGATCCAGTGACAAATTTTAGCTGTAAACTCATTATTTGAGCCTTTGTGTTCGGACCAAGGGAGTGCAAAAAGGTATCTAAGTACTTAAAAAAACAAACCAAAATTCAACAAAACCAAAAAAAATTCTAAACCGAAACAAGCAAACAACCCCCACGCCCAAAAAAACCCAAAGACCAAAAAACAAAACACAAACCTACCCAAAGGCCTATACAGTATGTTTTTATACAAATGGAATTTCACAGAAATTCAGGACAAACTTAGAGAACATAAAAGCTAATTTCTGTGATCATTAGATGTGTAAACAATGAACTCTGAATTGAAGTCAATAAAAGCCAAATAAACCATATTAATGTGTTAATAGGACTGCAAATGGAAGGACCACAGACTAAAGCAAAATATAAAAAAAACCCTGACAACTGTTATTGCTTCTGTCCTGGCATTCTCCATTTTGGCAGCCAATACAAAAAAATGCTTCAGGGAGGGGTTTTTAACAAGTCTATCATTCACTTATATTTATCATGTAAAATTATGGAAAATTATTTTATGAAAAACCATAAGTAAAACCAACTTAAAGCTTATATACTCCTTTAACTTCTAGAAATTGCATATTTTATAATATTATACATTACAGTACAGTTTTATACATTCATTGTGTTGAGGTATTTGAAGCAGAACTTGAAGAAACAACCTATACACAGGTATTTAAAGAATAAATATTAACCCCCAATTTCTATGTATTCTGATTGGTATGTACGAAAAAAATAGCTGAAACAAATTCACACTGACTTTTGTACCACCTTACTTTAAACTCATGGGTTTTCAGATTCACTATTTAGATCAGAGCTAATCATGGCACATCTCTGCAAACTTCATTCAGCAAATATTTGACAGTATTCACTACTGAGCCATATATATTATATATAGGAAAACAATCAAAACAAAGTTACAGGCAAAAATAAAAGTATATGTGCTACTGAAAATTCTTCTGAAATACTTATTTTAAAATTTGCCCTCAAGATTTTAAGTGTTTGAGCAAATTCTTAACAGCCTTCAATACTGTGGCTAGATTTTTTTTTCAAAACAAGAAAATGTTTTAATTAGAAAATTAAATCTCTCAAGGACAGCAACATTTATTACAGCATTTATTGAGCAACCAGAATAAATAAACACAATTTTAGAAGGGAATACCACAAGAAACTCCTTATACTAGGATCTTTATCTTTTTGCTGTGAGCATACTTCAGACAATTGTTTAGCAATACAGGTAAGGAGATATATAAATAAGATACTACTAGAAAATCTAGTTTTCAGTTGTATTCCAATTCTCTCCTTTTAGATTCTGAATGCTGAATTTAACAAAAACAAAACAAATTTATAGGACTATAAAATAGAACAGATTTTTGTGGTTGAATGATTAATTGAGGACTGAAGATAACCCAAAATGTCTGAGCTACTGCTGCCATTATGTAAAATAAGGAATGTCCATTACAGGAAGCTCCAAGCTACAACAATTATTGTCAATTCTGTTGTTACTGTCATTAACAAAGACACCAGGAACAGGCAGGAGCACAGTCCAAATGGAAACCACTGAGCACAACTATATTACGCAGAATGTATTTCCCTTTTTCCCTGGTTGCCCCAGGGGAGTCTAATATCATTTAAGATTTTTGACACCATCTCCCAGTCCAGAAGACAATTAACGTATGAAAGCTTGCGCATGCCCTTTGTGGTTTTGTCCTGCTGAAACGCTGAAAGATGGCACAAATTTTCTAAGCCAAATTATGCTGGCTAAGAGTTGATAGGCCTGAAAGTAGAAATAGGACTGGGTCTACAGCTTGCAGTACAGGTTGGAAAAACACTTCCTTTAAAGTCTAAATGACCAACTCCATTACTGTTTTATTAGTTAAGTTTTAAACATTGTTCAGCCAGAAGCTGAATCTATGTGTGTTTATATGAGAAGAGTCTAAATGATTACAGATTCACACAGCCCATAAAAACTGCTTTTAGTTAACTGTGTCATATATCAGTGAACATGAAATTATAGCCTTAATATACTATTAGTTGGACCTTTAACCAAAATCATTTAATGCTTTTAGTTTTCCTGCAGCTTTTAAAATGCAAGTGTAACAAAACTTATAGCCCATACCACATGCTTGAGGAAAGCATTCCCTCATCACAGCCTACATTGTCAAAATTTACACAATCACTTTAAAAGAAATCAGCACCACTGCACACAGATGCGTATTAAAAGAAACCACTGAAAACTATCAGCCGAAATACATGAATTGTAAAAACCAGAGCTATACAATTCTGCTTTAAGTAATTTATTCAGACTAGGTATGTATTTTCAGTATCTGAAAAGACTGCATGAATACTTGAATGCCATCTGACAGGCCTTGCTTAGTAGAATTTTATACACTTTTAACCCTAACATGCATATTGTTATGCCTTGTTGGTAGATAGCTCCAAAGATCAGCATGGAAAAGCAACTTATGCAATAGAATGATATCTAGATTTCAGGAGTTGATTCCAGTAAAGAGATCAATACTTCAACAGTGGATATCGTCTCAGTGCCAATAATCAAAATCACACAAAATTAAGCTACTTAAGATCCTAGGTCAATCAAGGTATAATTTACAAATGTTGAAAATACATCTGGATTAATGTATTTTTTATTACATATCGAGCATATAATTACTTGAGGGCTATTGCCTGCTTGTATTTTACAAATCAAATTTATTCTTCCAATCTGGCATGGTTTGTTTTTTTTTTAATTATTATTGGGTTTTTTTTTTCACTTTTTAGATCATCTCATGCTTGATTTTCCAGATTTAAATAAACTCTGCAACTTCAGTAGCATTGAAAAGGGCTTTCAAGGAGCTTAGCAGCATGCCTTGGCAGAACTGTGTAATTCCTAATAAAGTTTAGCTAATAGCAATTTGTAGCAGGAAAGAATCAGAGAAGGGCAGAACAACTCACAGATAATCCACTGTCCACACCTGTGAATTCAAAATTCAGTTTTATAAATTAATTCCCATTGTTCGATGGTAGGTGGACAACAACAAATAAGCCTTTCAGTTCTGTTCTGTTCTGCACTAGGCAGGGTATGAAAGCAGCAAACTGACTAAATCTTTCCTGCCCCCAAGGCTTTTTAAACGCTGCATCGAGCTTCAGGTTTTGACACAGAGTTCAGCAAGGTAGTCTGATGGAAATACAGAGTGGCTTCAACTAAAACAATGCTACTGTCTGATATGTTACTCCAGAAGCAAACAAATTACAGCAAGTCAGATTTAGAAACTTACCTAGCGTCACTCTTAACTGGACTTAAGACTTCCCTAAATAGGAAGCAATCATTTATTGAATAGTGTAGCATACCTACACATATGTAAAAATCTGTTAGCAACTATTCAGAAAAGTTCAGCTCTCTTTACGACGTACACACCACATTATATATATATGTGTACATTTGCACAAGAAAATGAAATAAAAAAGCAAAACCATAAACTTTAAAATACATTTTTTGTGAGGGAAAAATAACTGAAGATAAATAAAGTTAGAAGCATTTCAAAACTTTAATTCCACTAATCTCAGGTAACAATTTTTGTGTGAAGTCAGATGTATGTCATGGCTTGTCATTTTGCTGACTTCTATAAAATGTTCATTTAAAAGTACATTAGTTAGTTTTATAGAAACAGAATTAAAGTATTACTCATTAATGACTTGTCACTTCTATTGGTGAAAGCTCTTGTCCTAAAAGTGAATGAAAGAGAAATCTTTATTTTACTATTCACAGAATTTAAACAGCTTTCCAACTAGGTTAGTATTTCACTGCAGATTGCCTTCCCTCTGACTGCAGAAAACTTAAGAAAAAAGCTAGGAAAACACTACTGGCAGTGCCATTCCTCCAAAAGATGCTTTTTGTTAGGAGAACTTTTCATTTATTAGAGATTGATGGAAAATCTAGAAAACGCCCTTATTAATGATAACCTGGCAGGTCTTGGTAAATCCAGCCAGCATGTCATGAGGTACCATAATTCCTTTTCTCAAAGGGAACAGAAGTACTACTGTACAGAACCAAACAGATCCAGGAAAGCAAAGGTGGCTCTTTGCCTGTGTAAAACTGAACAGTCAAAGATGGGATTTTCATCAGAAATAATGACTGATCATGCGAATGACAATAACCACCTATAAAAATGTTTTAAAGCAACTGAGAAAAAAAGTATGAAAATCTGAAATACAGAGCACTAAGTGCTGGTAAATTAGTCTGATTTTAACACAATACCCTAGAAACAGGGTATAAAGTCTTGCTCGTTCTTGCTTTCTCTCTCACTCTGCAAAGTGTTGCTGGGGTGGGGGAAAGAGGGATGACAACACACAAAGAAAACAATCACTGTCTTTGGAAATAATGTTTTCAACTCTGCTGCAAGAGAGCAGACTACAGACCACAGTCTAAATTGACTGCAACTTGGCAAACTTGTTCTAATCCACAATGTTTGGAATTGCTCTTAACTCTCCCTCTACCACAGGCTCACAGCCATCTGCTAAATGCCACCAGCTAGACAAATTAAGCTTTTACTAGATGAAATCTGAGGTGGGGGAGAGGGGCAGTAAGGGGTGGAAATAAAGACAAAAAATTAAACGGAGTAGGAAGAAGCAATTGGTACTGCAGAGAAATGGAAGGAACGAGAGCAAAACCCAAATTTTTCCTACTCTTCACTATAAGCAATAACATCAATGACATTGATACCTATGTATCTCATATTCCTTGAGGACCTTTTCAGGATCTCCTAGACCAATACACTTTCCAGAATCAGGAGGTAATACCTGTCCAAACACATCATGATAAACTTGAAAAGTCAGGAGCAAGCAAGGAAGACAGTGGTATGGTGATGCTCACTTGCTCTACCTCCATCTAGTTTAACCATCAAAACACAAACCATCTCTAACACAGTGTTAGCATGAGAGTCACAGTAAGGAAGGGGTTGGAAAGGGCCCTTGGAGGGCATCTGTTTCAACCTCCTCGTCAAGGAGGGCCACCCCGAATCCCTGTCTCTCAAGTGGAAGACCCTACAGCCTCCCTGAGCAACCACTGCCAGCGTTTGGTCATCCTCACAGTAAAAATGTGTTTCCTGATGTTCAGAGGAACCTCCTGTGTCCCAGTGTGTGCCCCTGGTCCTGTCATGGGGCACCACTGGAAAGAGCCTGGCTCTGTCCTCTTTGCACCCTCATTTAATGTGCTTATATACATTGACAAGGTCCCCTGGAACCTTCTGTTCTCCAGACTGAACCGCCCCAGCTCTCTTGCCTGTCCTCGCAACTCCTCAGCTTCTCTTATCTTATTTACAGCCCTTTGCGAGGCTCTGTGCAGTATGTTCCATACCTTTCTTGCACTGGGGAGCCCAGAAATGGACACAGCACTCCTGGCATGTCAGAATGGCAGAGAACACTCTACAGATCAAAAAAGTTTTGTCAGTGTAAAGAGGGGGCAGGATGTTCCCTGTCCCCTCTGTCTGGAAGAGTCTGCTGCTCTGGAGGTTATCTGGACAAGCTGCCTGAGCCCATTCAGGCACGTGGAGGTGGGTATATATCAGTTTCTTTCTTCCTTACTCCATGAGACACAAAACTAGATGCATGGGCTGAAGGAGGTCTCAGACCACGGCTCTGAAAATTGGTAGATCACAGTCATGAAGTACGAATAGAAGGCAGTAAAGCTTCAAACACATAACACAGTTTAGCGTTTTTAAACTTTTTCTGTGTGTTGCTCACCTGTTTTTCACTTCCCACACCCTACAGGCATCACCATGATCATCACTTCAGGTTACTGCTTATTTTCCTCACTACTGCCACTTTCAAAGCTACCTGGTTGTTCACTCTGCCAGTCCAACCTCCACTCCAGCACCAGCTTCCTCTTCAAACTGACTACATCTCCTTAAAGGTACATTAAATTTCCATATCTTTTACAAGTCAGTACTTACTGGCTAATCAGAATCTCAACACAAAAAACTACATTTAATGTCATCGAAAATTCAGCATGTACCAGCCTCCTTTGATCTTAACAAATGAAAAAAGGGGGGGCTGGGGGGTGCGAATTACTGAGTTAACCGGATCAGAATTGAAGATAACTAGAATGCAGCATCTGACATATTTCCTGTTAATATGATAGCATGATCCCCCCAGTAATATGAGTCCTCCACATAAAAACAAAACCAAAAAGAAAAAAAGCCCCAAACCAAACAAAACCACGCAACCCCCCAAACAAAAACACAAAACAGAACAAAAAACAAACAAAAAAACCCAACGAAGCCCAAAACCCAAAAACACACCCACCAAACAATTGCAAAATTGTTTAATTTTGCGTTTATAATCTGTATAGCAAGAAACAGCCCAGAGTAAATTTAGAATGTGGTTACATTCCTTTCAAAAGGTATTTATAATGGATATACTGACAGACTCTAAACAATATAGTCAGTGCAGTAAATCATTAAGACAGCCATTCTTCTTTCTCTCATTTTTTCAGGTACTGTGTCTCTTCTCACTGCATAGTGAATTATAGGTTGCAACCTCAGAATGCAATGGTAATTGCAATAAAAATTTCATACTTTCTGAGCTTTAGTAGGTCAGATTTTTTTATTTTTCTGTACTACTTTAAATTATAACACTGCAAATATTTTATCTGTACAGAAATGATACATATACAAAACCATTTAGTTTTCACGAGGCACTAAGGAATCAGATTTATAACACACTGTCATTTCCATGCCTTCAGGGAACATTGCACTTTCTTAATTTCTGTAAGGAATGTCATATAGAAAATCATCAAGCCACATTTTGTGTCAAGTCTGCCATTTTTAATTATTAGCAACCCAGTCTAAGAAATTTCTCCTTTGGTTTAACAAGTGCATACCTATCTTCCAGAATTTTTTTTTATGCCACAACTCATAAAATTGTTTAGGCTGATGCTAGTCTCTTGCATTAAATTAACAACTAATCACAGGAGATATTTATCATCTCAAGTTTTTTACATGAGAATTGTCAGACTTAATCATCCTCCTCATATTTTCACTATTTACAGAGCTTCATTTATCATACATTTCAGCAGTGTGACAACAGTGGACTATTTTCCCCATTTTCCAAGTATGTAAAGAAAGATAAAAGCATGGCAAATCACTACAAGAGCTTGAAAGTTTTACTCTCCCTGATAAAATCCGTTTCCACCAGAAAACGATTCCTAAAAAACTATTTATCCAGTTGTAGAGATAAGTAAAATTAGCAGGCTAAAACCTCAATAAATGGAAAGTTACACTTAATTATATAAAATGCATTCTGATTTTTATCATTGGTTAAAGTCTGCAGACAGTATGAGCACGATCTGTTCCAATCAAATGCTTGTAAAAATTAATTTCTTTGATAACAGTGCTGAAGAAACTGTTCCCAGAAGCCTTTATAATGTGGGTTCAGGGCACAGAACTATAAGCTGAAAGGACTCCTGACTCTGATAAGGTTAGTGATTGGGGGATAACTGCTGAAATATGTGTTGAATCATACCCCAATTTTTTTTTTTCCCAGACACCTGAAGACTGGGCACATGAGCAACAAATCATTTAAAGCAAATTTATATACAGTGGCACAAATACATGGCCACTGCTTGATTCGTGGGAAGTTCATCTTGCCCTCTTGGTCATCCTCACATAGTATTGCACAGTAAAACTAAACCATGTAAGGTACCCACTTCACCAAAATAAGGTGTAAGTGACAACTTGCAAGCTCTGCCAAAGCAAACAGTGAAAGACAAGCACGACCTCAGTGTTCAGAGAACCACAGAGATCATGACCTGTGGAGGATCATGCTTAGAGCAACCTGTTCTTTATGAACTGTGTGCTATGGAAGAGGCCCACAGTGGAGCAGTCCTTGGAGAACTGCATTCCATGGAAAAGACATACACTGGAGCAGTCTGTGAAGGAGAACAGCCTGTGGGAAGATTTGGTGAGATGGTTGCCAGGTGCCCACCAAGCCACTTCTCAGTCCCTCCCCTCAGCAGAACAGGGGAAGAATATAAGATGAAAAAGGCTTGTGGGTCAAGGTAAGGATGTAGGACATTGCTCATGAGTTATGATCATATGCAAAACAGATTTGGAGAAACTGGTCTGTCAATTAGAGCAGGATAATGAGAAATAAGAACGAATTTAGCACCCCCTCAGCTGCTGCTTTTTCCTGGCCAAAGTTTACCCCAAACTCCTGTGCCTCTTGCCCCAAAAGAGCACAGGGCAATGGGGAATGTTGCAGTCAGTTCATAATGCTTTGTCTTTGTTGCTCCCTCATCCTCGTGCTCTTCCTCTGAGGGCCTCACATCTCACATTAACACACTACTTGGGACTAATCACAAAGGCTTATTTACTTTTATTTTTTTTCATAATAACTTAAATAAAAAGGAATCCAAAATGTAAAGTAGATAAAGAAAATTGGCACCCTTATGTGAATTCTTTGTCCAACTTCTATGCTTTGTTCTGAATTTAAAAAAAAAACCTGACAGTCAGTCTCAAATCATTTTACAAAACACATCTGCAGCGTGAAGCAAATTTTCTACTAAATTTAATTAAAAAGTATGACATTCCAAAGAGTAAGTAATTTTAAAAGTAAAATTGATTTGTGTTACATTATATAAGTTTTTATGGAGTTCAAGTTTTTTAATCTAGCTGACTAAACATCTGATAAATATGCAGAGAACTCAAAGGAGATCATCCTGCAGATAACGCCGAACAGATGAAATTAAATTAAATTAAGAAATGCTAGTATTCACCTAGAATGATTCATGACAAATATCATGTGAAAGTACAGTTATTTTCATGGAAGACTCTACTATATCCACAATTTCAGATTATACAAAATTACAGGAATAAATACCACTGCTCCTGAAGCATATTCTCACTTCAGCCAGACTTAAGATGATGAACACTAAGATGCTATAATAGCATTTGTAGTCCCCACAGTTAAAATGGACATTCTTGCTTAAGCCAAAATATAGGCAAGCTGAAAGCTTCGTAATTCTTATTTTATATGCAATTTTATTAAAATAATTTTCACATCAAATATACAGAGACTTTTAACTTCAGGAAGAGAAAATTAATTCTACTGTTTTTCTAGAAAATAATTCTAGTGTTTGCTAATTTGGATTTTACTAAAAACACGCTGTAAGAACTCAGCTACTACTTCAACACTCGTGTCTGCTAATGAAATGGTGGGGATAAACACAGTGAGTTAATCACCTTCCAGACCACTTTCAGCATTGTATCCTCTGCTCACAAAACATTCAGGTCACAGCAGATTCTCCTAATGCTGCTTACACAGGTTTACATGTCAGACAGTCAACATAAAATTTTGAACAATTGCCTGCTGTGCAAAGGCCCACGTTAAACAATTTACTCAGCTAAACAACAATGTAGAAACCCCAACGTGCTCTGTGCCTGCAAGTATGGTACCCAATCCTGATAAATTGCTGCTGCAGCAATGACCCAGCAGAATAAATGGACACCCTGCAAAGGCAAATTCTCCTTTCTCCTGACTCTGCTGCTGTGCAGTTTGGTTTTGATCAGGCTCATGGTCTGGCTTCCAACCATTACCATGTTTCCACTGAATTTCTTCCACATACTGACTTCCTGACTACTCTCCTTGTGAAATGTCCGTATTTTCACATTCTGCTGTCTTGGACTCCAACCACAATTCTCACCAACAAATCTTAACTATTACAGTATGGGTAGACTGTCACATTACACCACTTACTCCAGTTTATCCACAGTGAATTTTCATGGAGGCACAAAAGAAGAACAGCATTTTTCTCAGAACTGGAACAATGAGACCAAATCCAGGTTTTCCATCTGTGCTGAAAGCTCGGGGAGGTGCACATTAATGCTCCTCTTCCTCCACATCAGTAATCAGACATCGATGGTGAGAAGTGATACCACTACAAGGTCATTAAGCAACACTACTCCCTGTTTTACTGTGTCATGGAGATACTGCGTATCTGCCTCCACATCACAGCCCTCGCTTACTCTCAACAACTTGCAGATGCTCTGCAAATCTCAGCACCTGTTATCAAAGTCACCTACAATGTCTGCAATAAATTATATGAAAAAAGTACAACTCTCTTGAGACACTGCTACATGACCATTTGGCACCACCTACAGAGGAAGGACCAAACTTTTTGAATGGTTAGGAAAATATTGTCCTTTGACTGCAAAAATCAGTCAGTAATTTTGTAGTGCAGGTGGAATTTTATCCCGAGTGACTGGCAGTGCCGTGGCACCAAAAAATCTCACTGTAGCTGTAGATAAAGTTCCTTACCTTATCTGCACTATTCCCTGCACCATGATGTTTCTTAGAAGAACCACAGAAAGGGGCTAGCAAACATTTTCTATACGACACTTCACTAAGGGAATGTTTCAGTAAGAAGATGGCTGAATCAAGCAGAAATACTCTCAAGACTTTACAGTCACTGCACAGCTTTTAGAAGTCTATTTCTAGGTGAATTACGTAATACAGACGTTGAAGGGAATTGCAACTCTTAGTCCACGGTGATAAGATTCACAAAAAAGTTAGATTATCTGCTGTTTGCTCCCTGATCATTATGGATATAATATATAGCAGATGTTTCTCAAACTATTAAAAAAATCACACACCCCTGAAAACTGCCAGCACATCATAATACACTTCCTGAATCCCCCATGAGATTTATTTCTAGATGTTCTATTTTTATTGCATCAATTGAAATTCAAAAGAACATGGGCAGTGACCATAAAAACAACTTCAAGGTGATAAGGTTACTTAAGGCAAGCTTCAGAGTATATTCAGCTCACCCTGCACAGAGAACTCAATCCTATCCAATTGCAAAGACTTGATGTATGAAAAGAATTTGCAACTTTTGGTTGGTTCATATTTGAAAGAAGTAGTAAGATTGTTGCTATATCAAACTTAACCCATGAAGCTTTTGAGTGAGCTGCAATTCTTACAGAAGAAATCATTACCTTAGATTGCTTTAATAGGTCTTTTTCTAGTCTTGCTTGTCTTTCAACTTTCAGAAACCTCTACACAAGTTATTACAAGACACCTCTTTTTCTTTCATTCTAAAACTAACATCAAGAGTATCTCAACTGAACAATACTGAACATATTTTTCACCTTAGGTTAAAATAAATTATTTTTCACAACCCCACATAAGCTTTTTAGATACATACTTCCAAAACAAAAGAGAGCTTTTATCAAAATAGTTCTCATTAATTCTTGCATGCACAAAAGAACCACAGCACCAAAAATCTTAGTAAATGTCTGCCATGCAGCAATCTTACACTCTGAAATTTTTAGTTATTTAAGAAGGAATGTAATGATCCCATCATTAGCTCCAACACCACATCATAAGCACAAGAGGGCTTTAAGAGTTCTAGGGTCACAGACTTGCTTATGGAAAGCATTTCAATGGATTTCGAGATACAATAATGAAATCTAAGATGAAGTTTTAAACGCAGCAACTTCTGCTGTAAAACAAACCAATAACAAACTCCTTTAAGAGATACTTGACTGATAAACCTTCAAATTATATTGATATTTCGAAAACTTTCTAGTTTTCTTTTACCCTTGGTATTCTGCATAAAGAAATGGAGAAAAAAATAGTTTTCCAAGGCTTAAAAGACACCCCAGTTAGTCTTCTAGAGTGAATAACAAAGCATCCTATTAAGTTTGAGAAGATTTGGAATACAAATGCCGTGTACCTGGACCTCACAAGTAAGCATGCTTGATAATGTGTGGGAGGGAAGTAATTAAGCCGAACTCTGTTTTAAATCCAAGAGTCAGGAAAACTTTAGACTGCTACTATCTCCAATGTGTTGCAGACAATCATAAGCAAAAGGTTAAGTCAAAGGTATCAACACGCAGAATCTCCTCTGACATTGAGCAGGAGTCACCAAATAAAAATATTTTCTTAAGAAAGGTTAATCTTAACTAATTAATAAATTTGTTTCCAGAGTTCAAACTAATTTGTGTTTTAACCCAAGGTAAGCATGTGAACAGTCCTGTGAACTTCTGAAGGATCCCTTGTATCCCTCAAAGTGAATATGCTCAAAATACTCTGCTGAATTAGTGTTTACTTCAATAAAGCCCAGTGGTTGCATCATGTTCCCTTTGGATAATTTTCAGCAATTCTTAATTGAGCATTTAGTACAAGCAGAGAAAACCACTTCATTCAGTATTTGGAGTTTCATGCCACTTGTAAAATAGAAAAACCATTTGAATTGCTGAATGACTGCCTATGAATGAGATTTAACAAAGGCAATAGTTATTTTCTGAGTTCTCACTATTTGTTTTTAGCTAGAAGCTGCTTCAAATAGCCAAACCTAAACTATTGGAACAAGGATTGACAAGTACGATCAGAAATCAATATAAAATAGAGAAAGCTAAGGAGACAAAAGTCAGCAATCCAGAAGTTACATACAGCAGCAGGTTATCTGTCGTTACCAGAAAAGGTTTCCTTTTCTTACTAAGCTTCGTACTTCTTGTATTTATAATTCATACTCAGATGAAGTTTTACAGGAATATGCACAGAATTAAAATATATACTTATTATTCTAGTAATTCTAATAAATTATTATCAAGAACAGTTTGACAGCAGTTTGAATCATACTTAACAAATTGCCGTACTCAAAACATTTTCATGCATACAGGTATATATTCCTAAGTGCTTTAATTAAAACCTGAAAACTGCTTGTCTTTTAAATTCGCATTTTTATTCTCATTATTTTTTCTAGGTTATTCTAAAATTTTCCAGCACAGTAACTTTATTCTGCATATGAAAACAGGGCCCTACTGACAGAACGATCTGAGGCAAGGAAATGCTTCTGAAATTACAGTAAAGGTCTGACCTGAACTGACAAAACAAAAAAAAATCATCTTACAGGCTAAAAGAGTTAAGGTAAAAGTTTGGTGGTACTTCTTAACACAATGCAATTTCAGTACTTTTAGAACACTACACTTTCAGCAAGGTGTGAGCTCATCTACACTTTAGTACAGCCTCAAAGACTTCTGAAAACCTTGAGAGTGTATTTTATTTTTAAAAAAAAAGTAGTAATCATGGGAAAGTACAATTGCTAGACACATTATTCTGGTTTATATGAAATTGTTCTAGAATCTCTCTCTGTTAAAAATGTCTCTTTCCTTTTGTTTAAAGCACTAGTTCAAATAAACCAACCTGTGCAACCTCAGATACTGGTTTTGCTCAATTTCCTTGCTTTAAAAGAAAACGTTCACTTCTAAAATTTTCAGTATTTTTCATTTTTCGTCTCATCTGTGATTATAACTGTACATTCTCTATGTGTATTTAATTCATATTAAAAGAGATTGCTTGATCAAAAGACCAGAATAGAGGAAGACAGGACGTATTCTGGTCAAAAGGAAAAGACTAAGGTAAGAGCCCAGTTATTCTTCCAGTCTTATTCTGGCACTCTTTGCAAAACATGCCAAAACCTTGTGGCTTTCTAAAAATATAGGAATTCCATATTTCACTCACAAGCAGCTTATTGTTACTTCTGTAGTCAAACATATGTTTCATTGTTTGTGTGCATATCAATCTCATATCAATTAAACCCTGGATACCTACTGAAGGAGTCATAATAGCAGGTGAACATTTCAATCACACATGGTACAGACCACATTGTTATGAAATCAACAGGAAAAAGATGAATGCTGCCTTCCAGTCACAACTAAACTTTTCTCCACAAGAGAAACAGGTAAACATTCTGCAAAATATGTGTCTAAATTATTGCTTTAATCTACTCCAACCCTAAGTCATAAGGAATTATTCGCAACTAATACAACTTAGTTATATTTGCAGTATACTGGGTTTGGATACCATAATGAAGTTACCTGTCATTAATGATCCAGTTCAGACACAGATTGAGAGAATTAAGGTTTTTGCATCTCTTTACTATCTCCATCACCGTTTCATTGTCCAGTTCTGTGATATGGCGCAGATCCAAGCTTGAAAGATTTCTCAGCTGTTGAGACAAATATGAGAGAAAGAAATCACCCAAAATTCATTCACATGCATAACTGATTTAAGAATTGCCAAATTTTCTGGAATCATGTCTCGTATGTGCAAGCTAGCCAAGAGACATGATTACTGTCTTTGACAAAAAGCAAATATATCAGAGGTATTCACAGAATTAAACTTCAGCAAACTTGGAATTCAGTTACTGCATAAAATCCAGATACTCTCACTGAAGATGTACAATACATCTACAATAAGGGCCTAGGCCTTTCTCTTCTTAAATCTATTTAGTGTAAGATACCATGGTAAAATATCAACTCATTTAACTGTAAGAAAAACAAGGCATGGAAGGAAAGGAACAGCACATTTGTGCTTAGATTCAAACCCATTATATTAACAACGCCAGTTTCAAACTAAGTAAATATTACAAACTCCCTGGAAAATCCAGTACTTATACTCTAGTCTCATCAGCACAGTAATCAATAATAGCTTGGATATTCTGAACAACAAAAGTTAGAGTCATGGCACAGTATGATTAATATTAATGCACTGATTAATCTGATTTATTACTACTGTAAATCATTCTAATGTCCTTCAAAAGCAAACCCTCTTACTACTTTTATGCACTATGGATGCAAAGAAGAAAATTTTTACAGATTTCTCCAGTATCAGTTTAGTCATAATAACCTCCAAGTGCTGTTTGCTTTTTAAGCTGTCTGAAATAATCTCTGTTATAGTCTGAAAAATAATTGCATTAGGCAATATTGACACTTTAATTAAATTTACCTTCTCTGTAAGAGAGGAAAAATAATCCTCATCAGTGATTTAAGTCACTAACGATTTGATTAGGTCAAGGCATACAACTGAGATCACATAATTGGTCCACTTCAGTAGTTAATTATTAAGTCAATGCATTTGGGGTGGGAGGAGGGTTGGGAGGAGAAAAAAAAGAAAAGGAAAAAGAGAACTTCAAATGTAGGTAGCCTTCTATAGAAACCAGCGTCTTAGCATTTCATTCCAGAAGTTTTTAACATTCTCCAAACTAAAGCTGAAGCTAAACTACATACAGTTTCCAAAAATTCTGCAGAACAAGCATAAGATTACTCTGACCTCTGAGTCTGCAGGGTATTTCTATAGAAAGTAGGACAATAACATTCCTATTATTAGGATACTACCATAGGTATACTGGGGAGGTGCTTGCTGTATTCCCATTGAAATTCAGAAAATCTTGTTTGCCTGTTAGGGAGCAGAGCATATGGTGAATGATACTGTGTTGGTAAAACACACACCTTTTACAAGCTGTCCCTCTCTGCATTTTGTATATACTGCTCTAGGATAAAGTTTAAAGGTGTGAGCTCCTACATTCCCAAAAAGATCTCATAACAAATCTCTCAGTTTTTCCTGCATAAATTACAAGAAGGTGAAGATTTCATCAACTTTAGTTTTCCTCACCTTCATACAGCTGTTCATATTAGGTATTTTAGCCTTTGGACTATGTTGGCAATAATGTGGCCCACACCTATGACAAAAAATATACTGGACAATTCAACAATGAACATGTTCTGTGTACCCAAAGACCTCAAAGACAAGTAGAAAATCTTGCCACTTGAAAAAAAACATGCTTTCTTTCATGGCATCACTATTCTTACAAGCAGGGGTCAACAATGGTGATACTTCTGTCATTATTATCACCTACAGAATAAAACCCACACTTACATTGAAGAATCAATGCATGGAGAGAAGTCAGTACCTCTTTAAAAAGTGCCTAAATAACAAGGGATCCAATTAGGTAAGAGTCTATTATCTACCTCAGTGATGATTTGTGACTCCCAAGGAAAAAAACCCTTTTTTGCACTGCATAGGTAGACTCAAAACGTAAGCTGAATTCCTACTGACCAAATTAATAGGGTTTTGAAGGTAGATTTTATCCTTTACCACCACAGGAGAATACTAATCATACTCTATCATTATACTCAATATACAGTAGCTCAACCATCACTTGCCTTTTTTACTGTCACGTTTCTTCATTTTAAACAGCCTACTTGGCACCTGACCCACTTGGTAGGTTAATTCTTCTTTTTATCAGGCACAACATACTCAATCCAGAAAACCTTACTGTATTTGAAGAGACTGCTTCAGACTGATACATACGCAAGTATAATTTGGTCTGGACAACCCCCAGTGCCATTTTAGATGTGTGAATGACTTTCAAGACCTACAGAACTGGATGCACATTCCCGCCAATCGAATATGACAGGTGAAGAGAATCTCTCTGCCAATTTAAGTCAGAAGTATCAACATCTTGTTACCAGTGAGAGAGAATAGTTAAAAACGTGTATGTAATCATTTTTCATTTAAAATAAAAGACAGATACCGTAGTGATAAATTCCCTGTATTTTAATGAAAAAATAATTTTAAGGAGTTAATGCTACAATGCTGCAGTCACTACTATTATTAAGAAATGGCAAGAGAAAAATACATAAGTTTTACACTCTACCTCTAACCCTCACAGACAAAAGTAGTATGGTATTAAAAAAAACAACCCCAAACTTCTCTGAAACAGACAATAGGACAGTCTAGATATTTGAATCTTCAGTGCATTTGTAAATCTTGAGATATAATAAACAGTATTTTGTCTACAGAAAGAGGATATTCTGTGATTTAAATGCTCAATCTTAGAGCACCAGGATGCATAAAGTTTTTCCTTTTGTTTTTCTTTTAATTGAAACCTATTTTGTTCATACAGCAATGCCATTTCATTTAGCAATTTCAGGGCCACTCTTCTACAGATATTCACACTTTTCTTCAACTCTTAATTTTACAGCTCTGCAAAGAATGTTCAGTGTGAGCAGAATTTAAACTTTGAATTCAGCTCCATGAGGCAAAACGTTTTAACAGAATAAGTAATATTTAATCTGACAACAGAGCACACAAATAAGTAGACAGAGGGCTTAAAAATATGAAACCCAATCCCCAGAATTAACAGAAAGCAAGAACATTTAAACTAATTTTGTGTGATGCATATAAACACATTCTTGCTGAAATTACTGATTACAGACTAAGTGTTAAAAATGTGTGAGACAATATAATAGCAGCATTTAAATTTAAAGGCAGTCTAAGGAGATGAATGAGATAGGAAGGGAACAGGAAGTTGGTCCCTTCCTCCCAGTCCAACTAACAGACCAGTAGGTAAAGTTACTGAGAGGAGATTACCTATTAAAACAGAGAGGGAATTGCTCCACTGCAAATGACAGATGCAAAAGAGAATCACTTAGATCACAAAACGGTTTTAGACAAAGAAATTTGAAAAACAGAACTCTGTAATTTTAATATATATTTTAAAATAAATTAAAATTTAAATACTATTTTAAAGTTATTCCTCTTTACTTTTGGATCTCAAATATGGTAAAATCCTTTTCGTTCAATACTTTTATTGGTTGGTTTAAATGAAATTTTATGCCTATTGATATAGTTAAAGATTCAGCTGTTATCTTACCATTCGTGTGCCTGGATGTTAGAGAATTCCTAAGATGCCTAAGATTTTTATCTTTACTACTGGAACTTGTAATATTAAAATACATGCAATGATTTAGATTATGAAAATTACTATTACTATTGGGATAACAGGTAATTTTTCAGTGGGGGTGAATCAGCTCCTATGAATATTTAGCTGTTACTGCAGAGGATTACTAATATAATGGGTATTCACTTTTCTTTCCCCTGCATGATCCCACAATTCCTGGAGGGGTATGCTGCCTTAATCATGGAGTAGGATGGAATCATGGAATCATTCAGGTTAGAAGAAAACTAAACTCGAGTCCAACTGAAACCTAAAACTGCCAAGGCCACCACTAAACAATTAATGTAAGATTAATCCTCTTCAGTATGACAGCCAAATTATTTCAGAAGGAAAGTGCTTATAAGGACTTAATGAGCTTTAAACCCACATCTTTTGTTAATTAGGCTTAATTTTCTTGACACTTTCCGTGTATACGTGCCTTCAGGGAATAAACTGCTCTCAGACTTAAGTCCCCCAAAACAAATGTATGATCAGAGGAAATTAAAAATAGCAATCTGAAAAAAGAAATGTAACCCACATTACATTTATAATATTGTCAATAAAATCTATATTTTTTAAAAAGTCACATTAATTCTCACTGAAGAGCTGCTGTAAGTGAACTATAAGACTGAGATATACTGTGATCCTGAAACAGTAATCATACAAGGTTTAAAGAATTGCAAAATGATTGAATAGTTACAGAGGAGACTATTTTCCCATAGATTGATTTAGTGCTCTGCATATTAACAAGTTTTAATTTTATTTCTTAAATATTGAAAAACCATGAAGTCTCACTGCTTAAATAAGAAACACACAACCAAAACGTGTGTTACAAGCACAGAGTTTTAATTTGCATCCCTTCCAAAAAACAAAATATGAAAGTTTATTTTGGACAGTGTAGGTATTTCTAAAAAGCAATGCCTGAGAAAAAGGTGTTGAAAACATATTTTAAGTAAGGAAATAAACTTGTGGAATGGATTCCCATGTTTTGTAATATGCCACAGAAAAACACAATAGGAAAGTGAATAACATTTGTTTGCAGCTCGTACTGCTTCCAAGATGTCCATTAGCAATAATTTGGGGTTTTTTTTATTTATTGTATGCACACCTTTTTGCAAGTTGTGCTACAAAAATAAATAGATTGCCCTCTGTTCTGGTTTTAAGACATGTTGCAGAAGACGTGCTTGCACATACATACAAACTGAACATGTAGTACCTGCTTTACAAGACTCATTGCCAGACTGTAAGCTCTAATAGTTGCTGTAGAATTACATGATAGCCGAGTCATAGTTTACACCTTTGCATTATTTCCTCTCAAGTATTTCTAATAAACTTTTGGGTTTTGTGGTGGGGAGGATGTGGAGGTGGGAATTTCACAGACCCACAAAACTGAAAACCTTTCAACCATGCAATCAGTCTTCTCTGCAACGCCTTTAGCACATCAAGAAATTAAAGAAATGGTGGCTGGATACAACCACCAAATTTCTCCAAATAATGAAAAGAATCCCATAGGAGGGACACTTAATTCACTCAACAAAGTCATCAGCTTTAGTCTGACAAGATGCAAAAAGTTTCTTTTACACCTCATCACATTATTTAAAGTATGAAGCCAATCCTCACGAAGAACCTCCCAGAATCCCTATATTCAGAAACCCTTAATGACTTTTTCCTGTGATTGGAAGACTAATATTTAAAAGGACGTCACACTAAAAGCAAATATATTGAAATTAATCATACTCCACCTTATGAAATATAGTTCATGCTCCATCTTATGAAATATAGGGAAGACCCAGTCAAAGAACAGCAATCATGCTCTTAGGAAGCTCAATGATTTTAAGATTAGAAGGTTTGATGAAACATTACTATAAAGGAGCATCAAGTAGAACACTTTGTATCAAAACAAATCAGTTACTAGCAAGAGGCCATACAGTACCTCAGTTTAGAAAAGGCTCTTGCAAAATCAGTCCTGTCATGTGTAGATTATCATTATGTATCTGCCAAGCTGGTAATGTCTGCACTAAATGAGCCCTAAGTATTTGCTCCATAAATCTGAATTTTGATTGCCTTCATACTGGCCACCAGCTCAGACAGAGATATCACTAAGTTGGATTGGACATAACTCTTGGGTAACAATTAGGAGATGAAGAAAAAGCAAAGATCACATTACTACAGAAATAGTTCTTAGATAAACTGTCTTCATGCATTGGTGATTAGCAGAGCAAGTTAGAATTTTTTTTCTCTTGAGATTCTGTACAAGGTTTCATACATACTTAGATGTCTGCAATAAACTTTACCAGACAGCCTGTCAGAAGTACATGGTGTAGCAGCACAGAGAGAGTTATACTGCTACAAAGCAATTACCCTTGCATATATATCAGAAACCAAAGGAAGAAGCCAAGGAAGTGGCTTGATAATAAAATTATATCTAGATGTCGAGGTTTGCTGATGCCAGCTGTTAAAATTCTATTAGAAGTGCAACAATTAAACTGCTGAGAGGCAATTACCACAACAGGGGAGGAAAATACCACAGCATTTGGGGTCAAAGATATAAATTAAAAACTCACTATTTCACTGGTTAGAATACAGAGCTTCTTATTCCCACTCAGTTAATGAATAAAAATTACCCATCTGGTTGTTCTCTCTTCAACACAACCACCTAGCATGCTTTTCACATTTGTGCAAAGTAAAAAATAACCTGGAAGAAACTCTTAAGAGACAAGGCTGTGAGGAGGGGAGGAACAGACCAAACCAGAAAAATTAAATCATAGAGGGAAAGCTAAGTAAACAATAAAACAAGTGAGAAAAAAAGATAAAACAAGAAAACTGCAGGTGGAGATGTGCTGAAAACAGAAGATAAACTGCACCACCACATCCAGTATGTGTTCTTCCCTCCACGAAGTTGACAAATGTTGGACTAATTTTCCTGATGTCATAGTGCAGATTATTCAGATCTTTTGTGACAATGTTTAACACATTAGAGCTACCAAAGCAAATGAAACATTCAGGTCATTGGAACGAATGACTGATTTCCACCGTGAGTTTAGCTGCGAATTGCGTATACACACACACACACTCCTCCTTTCCCCTTCTTCCTGTGTATACATCAGTGCCACTCATCTCACCCAATAATCATTATTTACTTTGGGTGCATTTCTTGTATTTTATAATAACTTCAAGGAAAAAAAAAAGCACCAGTGTGATTACGTCATCTTGCTCAGAAAGCAAATGGTTTTGATTGTCATTCTGTTCAGTAAAAAAATAATGAAAATAAACCCTGAATGTTTCTTCTTTTTCTAAAATATACGTTTTCACTACCATTCCCTACAATTAGCTATTAAAAAAGCTCTGCAATGCAGCAGCACTGTAATTTAGAATTTTCAAGTGCTAGTATTTTTAAAGACAGCTAACATTACTGGGGGGAAAATACAGTCATAATAAACCACTCAATTTTCATACATCCATCAGCCTTAAAGCAATTTCACAACCGTGGCCATTGCTGTTATCTCCAGTTTGCACACAGGAGGCAGGACAGAAGGGAACTGGCCCTGCACAGCCTTGTGGGACACACTCACAGGAGCAGAGAACAGAACCCACATGCTCTAGGAACATGGGACTGGACTTACTAATAACATTTTTGAAGCATTAGTTAAGTATTGAACACAAAGCTAACCAAAAGAAATACATGATGGTTAGAACAAAAAATGATGTCAGGAACAGACAAATTCTGGAAAAGACAGGTGCAGCAGTTAAAGATCATGTCATTAATTCCTACAGGCTCTACTAAAAAGCCCATCCTCACCTTTTTTATAAAACCCTTTTAAGTGTACAAACATCACAATAACCTCTGCCTTGAAGCTTCTCTTTTAGGGCAGGTTAAACAGTCCCTACCTTTCAGTGTTAGCACACCACTGTCTTTGCAGTATTCATAGCCTACAGAAAGTTGTACAGAAACAGCCTGAGGGAAGGAAATAGGAATACCCACATCTCAAGTCCTAACAAGCGCCAATTACTGACAGAGCAATTACATGCTAAGAGTATAACCGGCCTCTTAAATATTTTCTGAAGGACTACGTCCAACAGTGTCACTCCTATCTAAATCAGGATTTCTAATAATTTATTGCAATTAAAAACATGAAAATCAGAAATGCATGTTAATAAGAAAAACCAAGATCTTGACTTTTCTTTAATAAATCAGATTATAAAGTTACTTTGTTGAAGGACAAGACATCAATCGATTACTCGATAAATCTAGGCCAGATTAATGCAGTAATCAAAGCATGTAGCTGAAAAATTATCTGTGTGGAAATTTCCCACAAAGCCTCGGACTACACACCCTGTCTGTATCAAATTCCTAAATTGTTTATCTCCCATACTTAAGTTGTGTATATAAACATAACCTATATCTATACATATACAGTACTCACAGGACATGAAAATAATAGTATAATTTCTTTCTTCCATAGATATATACCCTATTTACATGTCACTGCAATACACAGAGTCCTTTCCATATGGCATTCTTTGAGGTCCTGTAACTTTAATTTCCCCAGCTTGTTTCTTTTTGCATGTCTTCAAAAATGTTTTCAGTTCTTCTGTACTACCAAGCAGCCCCAAAATGATGAAAGTATTTTACAGATATGCTGAATGGTTCTATATAACAATAGGACAACTGCACAGCTGCATCAGAAAACCTTTCTCTTCCCCAGGCACATTCTGTTTTCACTAAATATACTCTCTACTTGCTAACTCAAGATCTCCTTTACCATTTTTATGTTTGCATGATTCCTGAATTTACTTTCAGTTACAAATTTTAACTACCGTGATATTTGTCCATCTCATCCAAGTAATCCATGTTCCTGAACACTTCCGTTATTTTCTGCAAATTCACTCAAATTAGCCCTCCAGACATGACTCCTCTTATGTAAAAGAAAAAGGAAAGAAAATAAAGTGTATCTGTCACATTATGTTAAAATATGAAGATGAATACATACAAAATGCATGGGCACAGTGCACAACGTACGTACACTGTTGCAGTAATGGGTCTGTCCAAACCTCTTGCAATTATCATTCTTTACTTCTGATTCTGGAATTTTGTTTTATTTGCAATGGAATCTGCTGTAATTAGGTATTTTAAAGACTTTTGACCTGAAGAGCACTGTTACTTTACAGAAAATGCATAACCCCTTGAATATAATCTTGGTACAGTGTTTTTACACAGTGAAATCTGAATGTGACTGCTCGATTCAAAGTTCACTTACTGTGTTAAGTTTCTATCCATGTCACTTTTATTAATCACACACATTAACTATCCAGGCTGATACCTGTGACATGGCTGTAGTCAAAAACACCGACTAGCCAAAAGTAGTTATGATACTTACATTGGTAAGGTGAATGACTCCTTTTGATGTAACAGAGCAGCCCATGAAACCAACATACTGCAGCTCAGGGCAATGTTCAGCAAAAGCTTTCACCGACTGATCTGTCACCTACAGGAAAGACAGACAGGTAACAGCTGAATAGGTGATATCAACACATACTTAACATAGTTTAAGCAATTTCTAATGGCTAGCTACTCATTTAGACTTTTATTATTATTACCATTACTTCTATTTATTTCAAGAGTTTGAGAGAAAACATTGGGTACACAGAAGCATGGATATATATGCATGAAAATCAGGAAGAAAAAGGATTTTTGGCAGAGTAGGATCATCATCTTAGAGGAGGAAGAGAAGCACAAGACCAGAGAAGCTGACGGCCACGAAGTCAAGTATTACTGTCATCCTGTTTATCTGCAAACAACCCAAGAGACCATTCTATCCACTGTTCTCATATACTATAGACAAGCATGAAAATACTAACAAATTTTTTATTGCCATCCTGTAGACTGATGCTATACCCATCACAGACTGTGAAGAATTTGAATTGCCTGCTATCTTAAGTTTATATTTGTTTTTTTAGCACTTTTACTAAAACAAAGTAGATGTTACCCAGTTTATTACTGAGATCTGTTTATTTACAGAACTATTTCTTATTTATAAATGTTTGGCTAATAAAATTTAATAACTATAAACACAATCCAGCATATAAATACAGAGTTTTTCAAGTAGACTAAATATTCAAAAAAACTACATATTGTGAATTTTGTGAAGAATGTAATATTGACATGGATATGCTTCAGACACCTTCATACCTTCCTTTAAACAGGTTAGGTTTGTTTCACTTTTTTCTCTGAGAGGTTTGTATCCCCAGTACAAATGGCAGTAATGAAAAACTAGATACCGACTACGGAACTGTATTTTTCAGCTCTGCTGCTCAGGAATGTCTCATTTTATCTAGAGTCATAAAATCCTGAATGCTGAGAACATTCAGGATTTCTGAGGATGCCTTCCTGTTACCACAGAATCCAAATGGTAAACAAGTTTTGAAGTGTCTAGTCCACAACTGACCCTCAGGTGAACACCCAGAGGAACATTATTCCTGCTCTGTAACCAACAATTCCAACTTGCCCAACTTTATTGCCCACTGGCAGCTTATTGTGACCTTGGTGAGCACTCTGGCAAAACAATTTTGGAAAAGAAAGCCCAGTGATACAGGTTTATAGACACAACACCACATAAGAGCTGTACTGGTTTGGGGGTTACTGAATATTGTTATAGACCTATTGCAATTTTCTCAAAGCTACAATTTCTCAGTGAGCAAAGATTTTTATTGTTGCACATCTTCCAAATAAAAGGCAAGCCTACAATGATTTTGTATTTAGAACCCAATCAAACTGAGAGGAGGCCAAAACAACAGGAAGAAGGGTCAGCTAAACAGATTCAATCTCAAATTGATACTGATCATGTGGTATCTGCACAGCCCCATGCCTCAGGTCTGCCTGCTTGAACAAAAACGCACCAGTGTATTATGGAATTTCTTCTTTGAGTTGATCTAACACAATCTTACATTTTTACTTTTGCACACTCCTCTTAGCTGAGAACAGCCACGCCAACTAATTTGGGGGGTTTTTAAGATACTGATTCCCAAAAAAGCTTTGACAAATACCATCGCAAATCAACGACTTATGGATTTGCTTTATTTAGCATGCTACCAAGGTGGAAAAGAGTTTATCTCCTCTCTAGAAGATAAACTAAACCACTCTGATTCAGCTAATGATCTAAGGGAAGGGCTCTGGTACAATTTCAGCCTGCTCTCTACAGAAGTTTAAAGTGTGATTTTTCTGTTACAGACAGGTTTGCTCCAGCTAGCAAGAAAATGTGGCAATGACAAATAAATAGCATAAATGTCTAATATTATAAAGCTTAACACTAATATACAAATAATTTCTTACTTATAGCTAACACTCAGGTGCAGGAAGACTGAAAAAAATGACATTTGGAATGCAAATAATAGAATTCTTATGTCTTAAAATATCTTTTCATACTATGGAATTTTCTGTATTAAATAACTGATAAAAATTAATAACGTATATTATGACCATATATATCACATAGTTTACAGATTAGAGTGAACTTTCTCAGTGCTTGCTAGGTATGCACCATCCACCTAATCAGAAAACAGATCCTTCATTACCTCTTTATGCCATGCAAGCCTCATGATTTTCCAGGCAAAAGCAATATGACATTACCAAAATATGCTTTACAGTTACTGTGGTATAAATCACCACTTTAGAAAACAATTTGTTCTTCAGTCTTGACTTAAGAACAGTTAAGGGGCAGTGTTGCTGCCTTCAAGCCCAGTTCACTAACAGATCCAGACAACAGAACTCTACCTACAGATGTTGAGCACAACTTTTACTGGGAAACACTGTACAAAAGTTTTCTCAATCAACACTGCAACCTCCTGTCAGCATTCTTTACTATACCAGGATCTAGGAATATATTACTTCATTTTCAGACCCAATGTCATCTCTAGCCATTGATTTTTCACTAACATGGTTCCCACCCAGACAGCTTGTGATGATGGCCACTTGATATTCTGCTTTGTTACCCACTTTTAACATGACTCCACTCTCCTATGATTATAGTAGGTGGAAAGAAATATATGCATATTACACATATATATACATACACACATACGTGCAATTTCACTATAATGGCTTCTCTTAAGACAAATATGAGTTACTATGCATAGAAATAGGAGATCAAAATACCTGTAGTCTAAGTATCTGCTGAAAGCTTAAAAACTAAAATTTATATTAGGTCTTTCTGCAGGGGTTGAGGAAAGTAAGAACATGCGGTCATTTGGAATTTATTTATAATGTAAGTGTGGCATTACAGTCACGTAAAATTGCCTAGTCTTCAGTTAGAATCACTGATAACCAAATGCTATCTGTCCTTATTTATATATGGCTCAAAAACATAACAACACAAAGTCTGAACGCAGAAGCTTTTTTTTTTTTTTCCATTAGACCTATTTGTACCAGGGAGAAAAAAAATTAGGTAAGTTTCTGCCAGATCTGAAAGGGTGATTAGATATTGGAATGGACTGCCCAGAGAGGTGATGGAGTCACTGTCCCCAGAGGTGATTAAGGAAAGACTGGATGTGGCACTCAGTGCCACAGTCTAGTTGACAAGGTCATGTTTGGTCGAAGGTTGGACTCAATTATCTCAGAGGTCTTTTCCACCTAATTGATTCTGTGATTCTATGAAATAGGAACAACAAAGTTTAAATTTAAGTTCAAGGAAGTTTCTAAGATTGAAAACAACTATTATTCTGCCTAACTAGACCTTTTTCTTTTCATCATCTGCAGTGTCTAGCACAGATGGTTTATACATTGACTTGGAACTTTTGTATTTAAACTCAAACATGCAGGCCAGGTCACTATTTCTACCATCAGTAAGGACCATTAATAGTGACCTCTTTTATTGTATGAAAGTATTTTATGCTCCCAAGAGATGGTGTGCTCTGCAGAATGAAAGAAAAATAAGTGACTGATAAAAAAAAAGCATGGAAAATTAGCAGTGATACGTATGTAATGATTATGCACCTTAACACTTCCTCTGTGCAATACAGTATGTAACCATACATATAATGTATGTTACATTTTCTTCTTCACTACTCAGGAGATAGAACAGGTACATGAAATGTGTATTATAAATGTGACTTCTGTAACCTAACAAATGTTGAAACAACTGACAATTTGATTTACTATAAAAAATGAATTACACCAGCATAATCTAAATCCAGATTACCAAAGAAATACACTGCAGTTCTGCAGAAATGACCCTTGTCAACAGAGACACAGAAATTCACATGCATTCTCTTATAGATCCCGTACTGTTCTTCCAAGAATCTTTAGTAATTGGATTGTCTAGTCGACCTTCATTGACTTTCATTAATCCTGTCTTGCTTCGTGTTAGTCTTGCTTTGAAAAAGTAATATAGGATGATGAGGACAGATTTATAAGTTATGCACTAAAGCATTGTGAATGGGAAGTACACTGGTCTGGAACTAATGGCACAGATTTTGCTCCTATCAAAAAGATCTATGATAAGTGAGATATGTTTTAATCATTTCCTTTTTATGTATTACAGCCTATTATATATGAATTCCAATTCTGCACTGTTTTACAGAAATTCAATATTTTGTCTACTCTGAATTAGATTCTATAAGTATTAGCTTATTTTACATTCTATTCAATAAATGAAAGTGCACAAAAAGGAACTAGCAGAGATGACAATTCAAAAAGAAAGTTTGAGGTACAGCAATACAAACCCAACAATACAAACTTCCAATTAAAAAGCCTCACAGTTAATAAAAACGCACAGAAGCTCAAAGAGAAATAACTGAAAAAGAGATAGGAATATAAATAGTAACCAGCACAGAATGAACACCATGTTCTCTAATTTAAATATGTGCATTGCAGTCCAAGCAGATCCTAATATGCAGGTTTTTCCATGCAATATACATAAATAAAAGTTTTGAAAACATATAAATTATTCCTGAGAAGAACAAACTCCACTAGAGTAAAATATGTCCTCATCTAAGTAGAGTCAGCCTGCCATGAATGTAACGTGGAAGTATTCACTGCACTTAGAACACCAACAGTAAAAGAAAACCCTTTTTCTCCCAATTACATACTCCATGAATCTTGATCTGTCTTGGTCAGACACCAGCTTAAGAAGACTTTCTTCAGGCAGCACAGAAAGAAAAGACAAGTCAGGGAGGGCTTACTAAAATTCAATTTTATGTTTGAAAAGAGGCAAATTTACAGAAAGCCCACCTGCTAATTCAGTCTTAGAACTTTCTTGCCTTACTTGTGCGTTATTATCTCCTGCAGGTTGAGGCCCACTCAGAAACCTGCCCTGCAGGAAGCACGTGGCTGCATCCCTCCAAGACCCTGCATCATGTTTCACAAACTCAACCTGCATTTTCCCCTCCTGTTTCCCCTGAAATCCTTACGTGCCATAACCTATCATGAATTGCAGTTAGGCTAAACTCAGGCATCATTTTGGTTTAGCTCCTCTTTACCCAGACCTCTGAAATGCATTAATTTCGTAACACACAGGCAAATCACACAGAGAAAAAGCATTTACCATGGACCAACTCAGTTCACTAGCTTACAGGCGAGCTCAATTAAATTCATAAGGATTTAATACATACAAAAAAGGAAACACATACAGAAATACCTATCTACTGTAGACCAAGGCAGCCATGCTATCACTGTTATATCAGCAGGAAAGACCTTAATTATCATTAAATAAAAATTAAAATGTAGTAATGAAATAATTTTGAACGAAGATGCTTGATCACAAGTGTATGCTTACACAGGTTCTCCCTGCTTAACTTAAAATGTGCCTTGCTCTCTCTATTCTAAAATGATCAGATGATGCCTCTTTGCCACACAGGGAAAGATGACATTGTCTCTCTTTTGACTAATGGTTCTAAAATTACTTCTTAACAGAGGGACAAACAAAACCCACAATATTACATGAGAACACTATTAAATTTTACACTATTAAACTAAAATATATACTTAAAGCCATTTAAGATTACATGTATCTTCCTAGTCCAAGGAGTAAGAAGTCATGAGCAAATTGTGTTAAATTTAACCACTTTTAAATTCAAATACAAATTCAATTTCATTTTTAAATTAATTTCCACAGGAGGCTGAAACACTCAAAGTATTTACTTAAACCTAAAGTTCCACCAAACACACCAGAGCCACTCATTAGCATCCATTCCTAACTTTATTTTAATAATGTAATTTATTAGAGATAGATTATATTATTAGATTGACCATGAATATAAAACCAACTCATTTTAAATTACAAAGGAATTCAGCACAAACATATCTTAAAAACAACTGAGATAAAGATTGCTTATATACAAAATAATGGACTCTTTGGCTCTACCTCCCCTAGTAAACAAAAGGCAGAAAAGGTGAAAAATGGAGTTTATATTTAAAAGATTAATTTCAAACTTAAAGTGGAAAAGACTTTTCGTATTCAACAGGAGTGATGCATTGCCTGCTTTCCACAAGCACCAACTTAAATTATATTTGTCATAAAGCTGTGACAAAGTAATTATTATTGGCAAAGATGCATTTAATCCATGACCCCATACTGCAACTGCAGAACACTAGCAAAAATAAGGCACAGAAAATCTGTCATCACACTCAGGTTCTGAGGACACCCAGTTTTCATTAGTGAACAGTGCAAGGCATGGCTCATCTCAACTATCTGCCACTGGACAAACAATACATTTCTTCACGTTCATTTAATGTAACCATTTGATTAATCAAACCAGAAATTCAACAACTTGGAGTAGTACTACTGATTTCTGTGACCATCCAAAAGACAAAAATAAATATTTCTATTCCTTCACCTTTGAAGAAACACTCTAACTGAAAAGAAAATGATTCCCACTCTAATATATATTTTTAAAGTTTCAGTTGCATCTTCAGTCTTTTCACAGCTTGGATTTGAAAGCTTTGAATGGTTTCTTTTCATTATAAAAAAGACCTTTATACAAAACAAAAGTGCTATCTTTCATATACTAAAACACGGCTGCTTACCACATAAACCTGTAAAACATGTTTCATTATTAACTGAAAGGGACGAATTAATCAATAAACATAAGTGACTTTTTACAAAAAAAACAAAAATTCTACAGTATTTTAATATCAACTTAACTTTCAAATGTTAACGTATTTCATCTATTTCTTGAAATGTATCTCACCATTTAAGCTGAAATGTACATGTGAAACACAGAAGCAGAACCTGCATTATGAAGACGAACCTTTCAGCGTGAGCTATTTCATCAGAATCAACAATCCACAGCACACAAAACCAACACAACACTTAAAGCATGGACTCAGAGGAGGCTCTTCACCACACTGTGCCACCCAGCCTCAGATGTGAGGGGAAGAAAAGAGTGAAGAGGATTGAATTGCTATGCTTTCTTTCATCCTTATGCATTACTTCAGCAGCTAAAACCACTATCTGCCCATGACACAAGAGGGAAAGGCACACAAGAGCACAGAGACTAAAATAAAGAGTTCAAAGGAGCATTTTATTTTATGTTGTTTACCGGCTGGCCTCATCACCTACATGATGGTAACATCAACTACTTTAAAATAAAGTAAGTATGAAAACAACCCTAACAGGTTTGCAGTATAGTCAGTTCAGTATCCAAGGGAATCAGAATTTTAGCAGGTAGCCTTGCAGAAGGAGTGTGGATTGACAGAGTTTCTCTCTTGTTTTTAAGAGGATTGAACAACTGGCTATAAAGAACAGTGTTCCAGTTCTATCTTGAAATTCTTCCTAATTACTCTAGCATAATTGTTAGATGCAGAACTCTGAGTACCTCAGTTAAAGGTAGTACTAAATATTCCTTCCATTTCCGTGGCAGAGATCACTGCTTATTCTCTTTTTGTTACTGATGACAATAACTCATCAAAAGATGAGTTGATTTTCATCTATTTTATCCCCCAAATCAGTTAGTACTAAGCAAAACAACACATTTGGAACATAGTTAGTTTGAAATAATAAGTAACTATAGACAAGGACTATCTCCAAACTGGTTTAAACACCTAGATTAGAAAACAAAACTCAGTTCACAATATAAATACTCTGATTTACAGAGTAAATCTGATTGATATTACAATTTTATGAAGTACAGTTTACATGCACTTACACTGAGCAAGACTATCAGCACATTCTAATTTTCTTTTTGAAAAATGCAAATAAAATTGTAAAAACAATTCTTCAGCTTATAAAATACTGCCTCCCCCACCAAATACAAAGTTTATTATCAAAATGCCTTTACTCTGGACTGGCAAAATACTGTTTCAGAAAGAAAACATCTTTCACCAAACAGCGTGTGTACATAACCTGATAGCCATCAAAATATTTGAAAAATTAAAATAAAAAAGACAGTGCCACTGCATTATAAATTCTGTAATGAGAACCATACATCAGGAATACTGTATATTCGCAAAAGGCTATGGGTAAAGTAAGTGTTTCTCAGCATATTTTGTTAAGCAGAAGAATTCATAATAATGTCTAAATATCAAAAATAGTATCCTGAGCCTCCTTTGCTATTCATAATACTGAATCAAGAAGACTAATATGCCCACATGCTAACATACATATATCGAGCATTTGCATTTGGTATCATTCTGAATACAAAAGAAGAAAAAAATTTCTATATAACCACAAAAAAGGTCCATGGTTTAGCAGTCTAGACACTTCATATTTCTCCCTTGTGTAAGAAGTGTATGAATCAAACATTCACCCTCTCTGGGCCAGAAGACGACTTTGCATTATCTTCACTTTTAATGCTCCCAGAGTTATATATTTCCTATACAGTATTACGAGTAGAAAAAAACAACACAAAGCCCCAGTTTATTCAACAGCCTTATTGCTCACCTTAAGAGATCTCATTCGCTTTTAATATCTTTTTTTAAAGGAATTAACTTTTATTTTCCCTTCATCTATGCAATTTGATCTTATATATTCCCATTAAAGTCATGTACTCTGGCACATTTATCTGTTTACCACAAATTCAAGGCTTTAAAAGGGGATGGAAGATTATTTTAGAGTACACGTTCACATAACAGCACCTTGGTGCTCATGCTGTTTCCCCTCCAAAACAGCCCCAGAAGTGCACAATTAATGTTCAGGAGCACTGAAGGCCTTGGACATACAGACTAGTAAACACTGTTAAGTCTACTTCCTTTTGCTTTATTTCACGAACATTGTCATTTTCACACACAAAAACATTGTTTCATTTTCTTCATTGCTCTGTTTACCCTGTGAAGGCCTCCTAGATACCCAAATCAACTCTTTAATTTCCTTGGTCATGAATCTGAAAAATCCATATTCTTTGCATTAAAAACACCATCACAACCATAGAAAACCTTGTTTTGTTGTCACATCCTGCTCATGGGCAAAACTAATCTATCATTCCCTCAACATTTTTATTTCAGGTAAATAAATACCAGCTTAGACAACACTCTCACTGCTATCACACAACACCAACTCAGAACCAATCATTTCAGAGATTTTCACACATTAAAGCTTTTGTATAGTAACAAATAGAGCAGGATGAAAGTACCATAACCCTCCCTTTACCAAAATTTACTGTATCTATCACTGTGGTGGCGTTTGTCATAGGGATGTGCACTGATGTCATCACTCCATCAGAGAAGGTCACTTGATTGCCTATTTTAAAATAACATGAGCATTTTCCCTTATAAAAGCAGAGTACTTTGAACACTCAGTAGAACTAGAAAATTACACTATTCCTGTTCATATCTATTCTTCAAGTCTCACGAGCACCACTTAATTTTAATGAGTGGGGAAACTCTTGTAGCAGTTGAAAATGGAAGGTAACGTAGACACACAGTAAATGTACGGTGATGCAGACACAATACATTCTATACCAGAAACCCCACCGAAGGTATCTTAGCAATTGCATCTGTTCTTCAAGCAGCTCCCCTTTTTTCAGGTTTCATACTAGCCACACACAGACCTATACAATGGAAATACAGTATGACATCATGAAGTTGATACCATTATCTCTTGGATTTACCAGCAAATACCTAAAGATTGCTACTGCAGAAACCAAAGGTTGGAACAAATACCAAAAACCCTTCTTGCAACCCAGTATTTCCATCCTATGGCACATCGTACACAGAATTTACAGATTGATCTCTTCCTCCTCTGTCACAATCATAGAAAAACAAAATTTTCTCAAAATTTTCCAGCATAGCTCACAGCTGCAAAATTTTGTCTGCCCAATCCACCAATGCAAATTTCATGCAGGGGGAACTGTTCAGTTCTGATTATGTGGACTCTATTTGAAGCCATAGGTTACAAATGATAGGTTAAACACACGTCTTAAGGCAGGGGAGTGTGGGAGGAAAAAGTCTTAAGCTGCAAATTATGCTCTTCAACATGAAGCACAGGCTTCTTAATTGGTAATAGGTCTCTCATGACACACAGAAAACAGGAGAAGGAATAAAATGAGATAATTTCCTACATATTGTAGTGAATACAAGGTAATATGAGGACAGAAGAACTATGACTACAACTGCACAGGTCAAAGAAAGTCATTCCTATACTTCAATAACTTCACAAAGAGAAAAGGGAGAAGGTATTTTAGTGAAAAATACTATGTTACTCTATGTAATATCTAAAAAACAGCATTCTACACCTAAGCTCCCAAAACAAAAGTACAAATCACTTAATGAGTGTTACCATTCACTGGAATACCACATGAGCTTCTTAAAATAGCTGTATCTTTCTCAAACACAACTTTATACGTTAGCCTTCCTGGTAACACGTACTTTGCAGTATAAGCCATTATTTTTAAAACAAGAAAACAAAACACAATGTCACTCAAATTTCAGACACAAATGCGGTTAGGTTGAAATTATTTTTATTTATTTTAATATATCTCTTTGGGAGGATAGAGAATTTAAAAAATTTAACCAGCCTTGCAGATTTCCTTTTTATATTGTAAGGTGTTAAAATTACATTCTGCCTATAAGAAGTTTTTCTAAAAAGAAAAGGAAAAAAAAAAGAATAAAAAAAGAAAAAAAAAGGAAAAAAGGAAGGAAAAAAGAAAAAACGGAAAAAGAAAAAAGATTAAATATATGTGCAGGGAAAAAAAGTTTCAAGCAATATAGGTTAATGGACGTGGTATTCTCTCTTTATTACTGGCTAACAGACAAGTTATTAGGTATTCAGTGGTCATATTTATTCATCCTGCTACAAGTACTACAAGTCTTCAAGTTTCAATAATGAAAAATCTGTAATATTCCACACTATTCTAGCCTACAAAAATCAGGTAAAGCCAGAATCCAAATCCTAACGAGAGGAGACATTTTTTCAAAGCACCTGTAATAAGAATCACAAGTTCAGACACACTTGGGAAATGTAGCATGAGCTTAAAATCAGGGAAAGCAAGACACATTGTACAGAAGTGGAAATGGTTTCAGTTTGATTTATAAATGGTCTTCACACAACAGAACTCCCAACAGGAGGAAATACTTGACAATAAGAAGCAATATGAAGGGGGGTTTTTTTCTTCACAATTTTCTTCCTTAGTGAACTGCATTCAGTACCACTAATTTAATTAAAAATAAACCAGTGCTGCATTGGTCTGATCAAGAAATACACCGACATACTCTACCAATGTGATGCAGAACCAGCTTTAAAGCACAAATTAGTTAAAAACTTGAAATGCATCAGCCATGATGAAGAGAGCATCATTTACTACAGTTTTTTCTGTTTTGCACTTGTGTGAAATACATTCATTTACACACTTTCTGATCTACTCATTATGGCAGTCAGTGGACATACAGCACAGACACTGGTGTAAGAGGCTGGACATCATGATTCCCTTCACAGCAGCTTTAGAGGCTTGTCCCTACATTCATAAATTGGGACAGAGTTCTCCATGAAATTTTATGGTAAGAAATAAACATGCTACACCCTGTGAGAGTTATTACATGAATGGTACAGGCCTACAAAGAAAAGTTGCAGGAAAATTAGTCATTAAAATGGTAATCTTCAGCATTCACTACTGTGATTGACTACTTCATTACAATCACAGTTTGATATCAGCAGTAACTGGTAGGAGCAACATCCAAACACAGCAACAATAAAATAAAGAAAAAATGCTGCAGAAATAGAGTTTTAATATGCATGTATGCAAGGACTCGGACCTAAATAACACACTTTGATTAAAAAAAAAATTGATATTGCATAGAATACATGTACTTCAGTGGAAATCTAATTTATGGATTTTAGCAAACAATCATCTCTAGTCAATAAAAAAACCCAACAGCTCTTAAATGGAAGCTCTGCAGAATCTATGCTTTATTCCATATGCATCTGTCTTTGTTCAGCTGTAAATCGCACACTATTATATCTTGTGACAAAAAATTGAAAATGTTAAAATAGAAACTGAGCTGTAATTTTTTAACGCTTCCACAAAAACACATCAACAACAACAACAAAAAAATACAACTTTTGCTTTGTCCTAATCACAATAGCAAGGAAAATCAATTACCTCCAAAAAGCACTAGCGAAAAGTGTTTATAGCTGGTAGCAAGACAATGTACCCAAATTCTTCATAACAAACATTTCTATAAGTTCCTTTTTTTTAAAAAAGAAGACCTTTGCACCAAGTAGTTTGTCAGAACACAAATCAGGTTTGCTTGGAGTTTTTTTGTTGCTGTGCTTTATTTGTTCTCACAATATTTAAAGCAGCCTTCATTTTTTTCTTTTCTGAAAGCTGAGTGAAAAAGGAAGTTATCGGTGTTATTTGATAATAAAGTTATGGGTACAATAGTCTACCTGGTTGGTATAATGTACATCACTAATTTTGATCTATTAAAGTCTGAAGAGTCGACTGGTTGCAGACGGCAAAAAACCTGAGAACATGCAGCAATAAGCACAAATAAAATATATTCAGGGAGGCACTTAAACATATTAATGATAGCCATTTGCCTTTTTGTCATCTAGATTAAACAATTTTACAGTTCCAACGCCAAAGACTAAAATAGGAAGGCAAATCATCCCATAAGGGTCCTGACTGACACAGAAGAAAGCAAAGGAGTTGGAATCTACAGCTCCAAGAGATGCACACAGATACAGAAACTGGAAATTCAGAGTGTTTTTCACTGTCATCATATCAAGGCTGAACTTGAAATAGGTTGAGAAAATTATGGCTGATTCATTACCAAAGGTACTAGAAGCAAGTAGGTGATGATGATGTGAATGCGAGCATGAGTTAGATTTGATTTTCTATCCTTACACATTGTCTAAAGGCATACCTGTTCAGATTATGTCAGTCTACCACTGCATACATGCACTTAAAGAACAGCATCTTGCTGATGAGAAATCCAAGTGGGACTGTTGTATTAGTTATGATTGGAGGCAGGCTACAATCCTGATTAACCCCAGTGCAGAACCAGACCTCCATGCAGAGAAGCTGAAACAGAAAAATCTGTCACCTACCTCTTGGATCCACGTCCCAAGGGCTAACAGGAGTGTGTGAAGCCCTGCACGCTGTGTGACAAAGGCAGGGCCAGCACAAGAGGGTGCTGAAGTTCAGCAACTAGGTTTCAAGAAAAATAAACACCTGCTTTCTCCTCCCAGAGCTCAGCACATTTGGAAAATAAAGATCACAACTGCTTCTAGTATCTAGGTCATCATGGAAAAGGAAAGTGAAGGAAAAAAACACCACAAAACAAAAATGAACAAGCCAGCAGGTTAAAAAGAAAAAAAAATAAAATTTCAAGTTCTTCAACTTTGCTTAAACCAGTAAGTCAGTATGTCTTGGTGTAAACCCCCAGTAGACAGCTAAGCACCACACAGTTACCCATGGGATCCCTTACCCAGAGGGATGAGGGGAAAGAATCAGAATGGTAAAAGTGAGAAAACTTGTGAGGAGAGTAAAGGAAGTTGAAAAGTTGGGGGAAAAAAAAAAAGAGGAAAAAAATCCAAACTAAGAAAAAAAAATTATGCAAAGGAGGCCAAAACAAGAGACCTTTAAAAAATAAACCCAATTATGAACAGACCCATTAAAAACCCCAGACATATCAAGTAGTTTTCTCTAGTCAAGCTGGTCAACAAGATAATAAAAATAATTTTTTCCTGATCTTTCTCAATGTAACACCTTTCACCTTCACCCCACCCTTCCCTGTTGGTAAAATATGACAATTACAAGCAGGAAAGCAATTTTTTTATGCCAGAGCTGTAAAACAAGCTATATAAATCGATAAGGGAAGATGAGTCATTACCTTACTGAAAAACACACAAACTATTGCCTGCCTCCTAAATCTTTTGATAAATTCCTTCACAAATCAGCTGCAATTTTGTGAAAATAGCAAACTATACAATACCTGATGCTCTGCATAATCAATGCATCTTCAACATTTCCAGCTTCTGGCAAAGCAATCAATTAGGTCAGCTCTCAAGTAATTGTCAGTAGTGCCCAAGCACACTGTGTAATGACTTCTGGTTGTACTGCATCAGCAATTTTTATTTACTTTTTGTTGGGGGGCAGGGGGAGAGCAAGAGAGACACAGACTGCAAGAATGCAGTTGTCCGAGCCCTAACTATAAACAGAAGGAAAATTATGTTATTTTTATTCCTAACACAGTATTTGGAAAGGTGTACAAAATTTATTTTTCTTTCTTGTCCCCAACTCACTCTTCCATCCTCCTAACATCTGCAGAATACAAGTAAGGATTCAGGCTTATTTAGCCTCTCCTTGGCAACCTCTTTCTTCAAAACACCAGAATGACCAGCTGGACAATCAAAAAAGTCATCTCCTACCTTTATCCTTGGATAGTTACACCCTAAGCTGTCTTTGTCTCATTACCATGAAGTGAGACTTGAAGAGCCAGTGTTTGGCTCTGCAAACTCATTAACTCAATTCCCCTTCTTCTGACCTCCTTAGTACAAATTACTCAAACAATTGCCAGAATAAATTTTAAGGGGAAAAAAAAAAGAGTTGCATAGTAAATGAGAAATCTGAACTATACATTCACCTAAAGCAGGCCACAGCCAACTTAGCATCTGCATTTTTCACAACTTTTTGGAGGGGTGTCCTTGGACAAAGAAGATACAGCAAGAAAAATTTATGTGAGTAATACACATAATATCACCAAAAAAACAGTCACAGAATATCACAAAAAAGTCATTAAACTGAGGAAGATGGGAATTAATATAATAATTTAAGAAAAGGAACCAGCTAAGAAGGAGATAGCAACGTACTAAACCAGAAGGAAAACAGTTTAGCTGGGTGAACAGCTGCAAGCAGATTTTGTATAACAATAGTCTTGAAATAGATAGTATATAGTTTTATTAAGACGGACATGCAATCTGCAAAAAGCAGAGCACAATGAACTTTACTGGTGAGGTTGGGAGATAATCGAAACACATCAGAGTAACATGCCAGTTCACAGAGAACTAGATGAGTCCACAGACTGGAATAAAGCGAACAGGATGAAATCAAAAGCATTATGCACAAAATCAGCAGAACTTCCGTGACAAACTCAGATCTTAACACGTAGGAATACATCAGGGGATAAAACACTGGGTGTATTAACTGCCCAGTTACAGATTAATACTACAAGTACCAATTAATAGACACAAGAAAAATTGTCCTGTAATATATAAGGTAAGGTCTTTCTGAAGAGAGAAAGAACACAATTCTGCAATGCATTCAGCAAAAATATGCAGAAGTTCTTTTTGATTCTGTTCACTCATCTTCAGACCAGATAAATGCAGAAAAGAGGCACCAAAGTCATGGAATAGAAGCCAACGAGACACGTCAAGAGAGACAGGGTTTACCACAGATAAATTCAGGATCCGATCTCTCACCTCAGATACACTAGGAGGTGACAACACAAGGAAAAATTATTTTAGTTGAGCACAGTTACAACCCCACATCTTGCGTGGAAAGACAGGTAACAAACTGAGACTTGGAATTCAAATAAAGCTTCTAATCCAAATAAAATGTCATAGCAATCCAACTTCCTAATATGGAAAGTGCAAGCAATCTGTTTTTTGGATCAAAACAGATATACTCCTGAGCACCTCTAAATAATGAGATTAGCTCTGGTAGCAAGCCATGGGACTTGCTGACACAATGGGTTTCCACATATTCCTTACACTAGTTAGAATAATCAGCCAAGTCTCATAGATGTAGGAACTTCAAGGTTTAATGAGAAATTCCAAGGAGTCTGTACTATTTGGTAGAATTCAATGAATATTACTGCACAGGAAAGTTCTGGAAAAGTGTTGTAGTCGAAGAGCCATCCTACTGAAGCAGAGCATTACTTTTCCTTTGGAAAGCACATCAGTCTCAAAGAGAAAAGCAGAAGTAAAAAACTCCAACAAACAAACCAAAACAAGCCAAATCACAGAGAATCCCTACGCAACTAACCACAGCCACCAGGCTGGGACTCTCATCCAGCAGTCATAGTGACTGCAGACGTATTTGCCAGTCTTTGCTTCAAAAATAAACATGTATAGTTGGGGAAGTAGCAAATTTGGTACCTCCCCAAAATGAGTACTGACAACATCAAGAGCTTATTTGGTAAATTGTTTTCCAGGGAGTGCAAAGCAAAAAGACTGCTTTTTGAAGGGAGAGGGTAATATCCTTGGTTATACTGAAAAATTTACATTATGAAAATTAGAACTGCATCCATATTAATAAATCTTTTATGTTTTCAACTGGATGTTTTGATTTAATGAGACCTTATCCAAGTGATGCACTTTTGTCACCAATTGTTACAAAGTATGGTGGCAGTTTTCTTGTGAGAAACAAAAAGCGCCCTGTGCAAACATACTCAACTCAAGGCCCATGGAGTTTGCTTTAGTGGGGCAGCGTTATTTAACAGGAACTGGAAAGACAGGAAGACTTAATCCTTGACAGTCACTGTCACTAAAGGAGCTATTTTCTCTACAAAGTTAGAACTGTTAGCCTGAAAATGTGCCCTACACAAACAGGGGAAAGCAACTGCCTAATGTTGCAGCCGCTTTTATTTCCTGTCTCACTGCATCACTGCACTGCAAGAACCCCAGGGAACTGGACATGTAGTTTATTCAAACCACTCGTGTTGCTGTAAGAGTATGAAAACAATATCCCAGCTTCACTATGAAATGACCTTGATGATCTGTGTAACATTTGTCAGACTAATAAAATTTGTAAAGATACTTGCTGATATGATGGATTGCATTCTTCACTGCTCCAGTTACCTCAAACTAAATTGCCTGTCATTATAATGATGACTTCTGTAAGTGCAGTTTCTTAATTTGTTCCTCAGTCTTTCAACAGCAATCTCACAATAGACTTTAAGTGTTTATGGATCAATAATGTACAAGAATAAAATAGTGAATTCTAACAAGTATTTTTAATCTTTCTGCTTATAGTGTGCCGTGACAGAGCATCAGCAGAGAACATAATTTCTAAGTAACAGGAAAATAACATCAAATACAGTTTACACACATCCAGCACCATGACCACAGAGAAAACCCTACAGATTCCAGGCAGTGAATCTGCTGGTGATTCATGGTTGATCCAATGGACCAAAAAGAACGTGAAAACACTAATAAAGAAATTGTGACCAACACATATCTTCCTGACATACCTGATCTCAGACAGTCTGTCCCACTGAGCTACTCAAGTGTGCCAGACCTGAGCTCAGGTGCAATGCATGATGCAATGATAACCAGAAAGGTTTTTGAAAGGAGCCAGATAATATTCATAGCATTTACCTACTTGGGCTCACAGGCTTGACAAAAAAGTATGTATTACTTGTAGTCTTCGAAAACAGCGTATTTTAACTCATACAGAAATCCAATTAATCAGCTCATGCCGACAGTGTCCTTCAGGATAGAGTACTCAGGAAACAGCTATATCTCTACACAGAACAGTAAATCTTCTGTGTAGGATTGGGAAGTTTCCTCATCCACAGCCAGGTTCACGCATGTCACAGCTCCAAAGGATCTGAAAGGAGTTCTCCTCAAAAATTCTCCAAGGCAAAGTGGAGAGAATTGCCATGAAAGAGGAAATTCCTCTGCAGATCAACTTTGCTAAAAACTGAGCCAAAAAGAAGGCAGCTTGCAATGGGAACTTAGGTTTGGACAGGCTCAGGTACTGAGAATTAGTGATCTGTACTGCAAGGGGTAACACACTGAACCTCTGCAGGGAACAGGGATGGTGCTGCACCGACCTGGACTGGCTATCACACCCACCCAGCCACTTCCTCGTGCCCTCTCCTCAGCAGGACAGGGGACACATGGCATGGAGAAGCTAATCTTAGGGTTGAGTTAAAGAGCTCTCTCACCAGTTATTGTCATAGGATAAACAGGTTCGACTGACACAGGATAAACAGGTTCTACTGTCCCAGCACTTCTCCTCTCTGAGGGACCAGATGCATGGGGAATGGGGTTTGAGGTCTGTCCTTAACAGCTCCTTTATGCTACTGATCCCTCCTCACGCTCTTTCCCCCTCCAGTGTGGGGTCCCTCCTACTGGATACAGCCCCCCATAAACT
>WBMV01003413.1:376925-412605 GCA_013396655.1 Campylorhamphus procurvoides
CCCTCCTCCTTCACTGACCTGGGGGTCTGAAGGGCTGGTCTTCACTATGTGTCCTCACTCCTCTCTCACATTTTTATGCTTTTCAAAAAAGATGCTTTACCAGAGCAATTACACAGCAGCCACTCTGTTGCCAGGATCTCCCCAGAGACACACACTTGAACTGAGAAATTAACAAAAAAAAAACCCAAAAAAATCAAACCAAAAAAAATCCAAACCTAAAAAGAACACAGTAAACTGGCTGGCACTTCATGAAGGAGCAAGATAAAGATATTCTATAATGTACCTGAAGGTAGCAACTGGATGTAGACTTCTGCATAATTCTGCATTACTGCTTCTCAGTACCCTGTACTCCAGGAAGTCAAGGTTCAAACCCATGCTCTGACACCAACTTTTGGATTCCAATATACAAAAGTATTTCATAAAAGTCCTACTTACAGTCTCACACTGCTAAACCCATATAACATAGCTCTGACTTCCACTAGCCAACCTCCCCAGCTTTTCCTAAAAGTGCGGTAATACCCTATTACACTGACACAGCTTTAAGAGCTTCAGGTCACACACCTGATCTGAAGCAATGTCATGAAAGACTGCAAATCTCTTCAATCCCACTCCTTTGTTTTTACCACTGAAGTACTGCTTTAGCTTTAAATACCTCTCAGTTCAAATCACAGTATCTCATTCATTAATATTTTTAGCTATAATTTGCCATACTTCAACTAGGCTACTCTAAAGGTTAAAGCAGTAANCAGGACAGGGGACACATGGCATGGAGAAGCTAATCTTAGGGTTGAGTTAAAGAGCTCTCTCACCAGTTATTGTCATAGGATAAACAGGTTCGACTGACACAGGATAAACAGGTTCTACTGTCCCAGCACTTCTCCTCTCTGAGGGACCAGATGCATGGGGAATGGGGTTTGAGGTCTGTCCTTAACAGCTCCTTTATGCTACTGATCCCTCCTCACGCTCTTTCCCCCTCCAGTGTGGGGTCCCTCCTACTGGATACAGCCCCCCATAAACTTCTCCAACATGAGCTCCTTCCACCAGGTCCAGTCCTTCAGGAAAAAAGTGCTCCATGATGGGTCCCACAGATCCTGCTGGAAAACCTGCTGCCATGTGGACTCCCCTTGACAGGCCGTGGTTCCAGCAACTTGCTCTGCCATATGGTCCCCATGGCTGCAGCTTCCTGCTGGGCATCTCCAGAGGCTGCAGTGTGGAAGTGAGCTCCACAACAATCTTCGACACAGGCTGAAGGAGAACCTCTGCTCCAGAATGTGGACCACCTCCTCTCCCTCCTCCTTCACTGACCTGGGGGTCTGAAGGGCTGGTCTTCACTATGTGTCCTCACTCCTCTCTCACATTTTTATGCTTTTCAAAAAAGATGCTTTACCAGAGCAATTACACAGCAGCCACTCTGTTGCCAGGATCTCCCCAGAGACACACACTTGAACTGAGAAATTAACAAAAAAAAAACCCAAAAAAATCAAACCAAAAAAAATCCAAACCTAAAAAGAACACAGTAAACTGGCTGGCACTTCATGAAGGAGCAAGATAAAGATATTCTATAATGTACCTGAAGGTAGCAACTGGATGTAGACTTCTGCATAATTCTGCATTACTGCTTCTCAGTACCCTGTACTCCAGGAAGTCAAGGTTCAAACCCATGCTCTGACACCAACTTTTGGATTCCAATATACAAAAGTATTTCATAAAAGTCCTACTTACAGTCTCACACTGCTAAACCCATATAACATAGCTCTGACTTCCACTAGCCAACCTCCCCAGCTTTTCCTAAAAGTGCGGTAATACCCTATTACACTGACACAGCTTTAAGAGCTTCAGGTCACACACCTGATCTGAAGCAATGTCATGAAAGACTGCAAATCTCTTCAATCCCACTCCTTTGTTTTTACCACTGAAGTACTGCTTTAGCTTTAAATACCTCTCAGTTCAAATCACAGTATCTCATTCATTAATATTTTTAGCTATAATTTGCCATACTTCAACTAGGCTACTCTAAAGGTTAAAGCAGTAACTTCAGAATCTAAACTGCAGAAGAAGAAAGCTGAGTTGCACATAAAACTATGAATATCCCCAGTATTAAAAACACCCGGTCTTTAAAGGTAGCAATAATTTTCACTTTTTAATAAATCTTATCTCTCCCCTTTAGCCCTTCTGAATACCTCTGCTATATGAAACTATATAAAGCATTGCAAACCTTTATATAAAACTATACACAAAACCTCAGCTTAAGAAATTCTTCTGTGCTACTACATAACAACATCTTGACCCATAAAAATACAATATAATCACTATATTGTAAATGACATCATAGACATATATATGCACATTAGTCAGGAAATACACTAGTTTTCACACAGGTCACCATACAGTATGAGTTGTTTAACTCTGCATTAATTTTACAAAGCAGAGTCCCTCAAGGGATCCCACTCTTTCTACTGAGAACACAGTTTTGAGGAACCTGCTGGCTCCATGCATTCTGTGCATTGTTTCCTAGTTCTGGTGCATTGTACCAGCCTATATCATTAAATCCATCTAATGCTTGCAACTTTCAAGTGCTTGCAGATAACTGGTATTGCTAAAAAATGTGAAGCTCAGGGGCACAAGTAGTTAAAGAATCAGTACTGCACTGACAGTATCTAAATAAGACCATATTGTGCTAAACTGTGTAACCAGATTGTTCAGAAAACTGAAAATAATTTTCTAATTACTGGGATTCATCAACATCAGTGATAATTTCTCCTCTTGTATCTAGATTTCAACGGATACCCAAATAGATGCCTTTGACAAAAACATAAGAAATCTTCCACTTCAGAAAGACACACTGTTGTAAACAAATCAATCATATCTCCTTTCAGTGCTGCAGATACAAGGTGAAAGAACACAGACCTCTCTTCTTACTTGCAAAAGTTACACAAAAAGACATGATACCGCCTCAGGGAAGGACTGAACTACTTTCCCCTCTTCATTAACCAACAGTGAGGAACTAGAAATAACATCAAGTCTCTCTTTGGAAAAAACCCCACAATTTCTTCCTCTTGTTCTTAAAATCAGCTGGAAGAGCTTATATGATAAACAGGCATTTTCTTCCAAAATATTCACTAGTATGTAATTTTCTCAGGCAATGCAAGAGCACATCACAGAGTTCTGAAGAGCTTCTGAATTCTGATAAACTTAATTTAGAGTCTCTTCTCAAGAGCTAAATTGTATCTGGGAAACAAAATGGCTTTTAGCCCAAAACATATACTGATGTTTTGTACTAACTTTTGCACCTATCCCTGCTTTGAATACAAACTTCTCACATGTGAAAATACAAACTTTAAGAAACAACTTTTTGTGTGTGTGGCGTTGCCTCCTGCCTCTCCATCTGCATCCTTTCAATGGTTACAGGGGGTTTGTAAGAAAGATAGGCATGGACATTTCAGCAGGACCTCATGGCACAAGGGGCAATGGCTTCAAACTATGACAGGGTAGATTCAGACTAGATATAAAGGAAGACATTTTTGCAAAGGAGTGGTGAAACACTGGAACAGGTTGCCCAGAGAGGCTGCAGATGCCACATCCCCAGAAACATTCAAGGCCAGGTTGGACAGGGCTCTGACCAACCTGGTGTAGTGGAAGATGTCCCTGCCCATGGCACAGGGCTCAGTTTAGAAGGCCTTGAAAGGTCCCTTCCAATCTCAACCATTCCATGATTCCATGGCTTCCTTGAAACAGAATTGCCTGAAGAGCTGATGCTCTTGCAGCTTCTAGTAATGCCTCCAGTCAAACTTTCTTCACTGTGTAACAACTATACAGAAATATACTGAGTAATTTTATTAACTAAACTTGAATAAAATTGACTGATTTTTTTTTCAGTATGCCTTAAGAGGATATCTGCACATAAGAGGAAGCAAACATTTTAAAAAAATCTAACCTGAAATATACAATACCATATTAAAGAGCAATATTACCAATAACCAAATTGCTATTCCACACGTAATTAGCTATAATCACTATTATAATACAAAAGCATAAAAATTACTTTCTTGTTTGCATAACACCAATGCAATGCTATTCCTCTTTAGATAAATTTGATTCAATAAATTTAAGTGCATAAAAAGCAAAAAGATCATTTCCTGGTTTTTAAATTCCAACTGTTAAGGCCTCTATAATATACTTAACAGGAATGACAGAGAAAAAAAAATCCAATGAAATAATTCCCACTTACTAAAACAACATGCTTTCAAAATTATATAAAATATTTCTGTAACTATGTATGTCAAATTTAGCTGATAATCCATTCCAACTGCCTTACTATGCACTAAAGTGGTTTTTTGGTGCTTCAGAGATATTCCCTCTTATCCTACTAATGCATAGTCTCCTGAGCAGCTTTTAATGGATGGCTGTAAAAAAACTATCTTGGAATTCCAAATGCACTTCACCAATCAAAACATTCTTTTCTATGATTGTTAATCCTTTCAAAATAATTTTTTTCTTTAAACACTCTTTCCAAATGGATCTTATTCAAGTGTTCACAAATTCCATCCTCTCTTACTGTTTCAGTAACTTTGTCCAGTGCATTTCCATAGCTTACTGTCCTGTAATTCCCTGGATCACAGACAGAAACATTAAACCAAAAAACAAGCATGCAAAAAACCTCATGTTGTGTTTGTTCTATGAGGCTGATTCCTCCCTCTGACTGAAACTTCAACTTTTAACATATGCATTCTTGCCTCCAATGATTTATCTCACTGACTTGTTTAAGCTTGCTGTTAACTTTTTACCACATTTTAAAATCTTTCTTATTGTAGGCTTCCTCTTCTTCCATAAATATCTTTCACTGACTACACAGATTTAATATTCTTTACTGCACATTTTGTACTCTTTTCAATAAGCTGTTTTGTGTTACTTACTTTCTCTGAAGCTGTGCACACTAATAGGTGTGTGGGGATGTTTTATGGTCGGTTTTGGAGATTTTTTTGGCCTTCATTTTTTACACTGACTTCCACTACAGAATGCCCTCTGTTACTGACAGGTGCTCACAATGAAAGATTTCACACTCAGCACTACACCACTGGTGAAATCTCCTCTCACATGCTCCATAACCAGTTCTTGCATATCACTGACAGTCTATAAATCTCACTTGAGTTGTATCTCAGTGTGAAGCTCTCCCATAACTGCTGTACTTCAAGAGCATCGTATTTCTTGCTCTCCTATCTCTTACACTATGTTCCATGCAGCCAGTGCCATCATCCTGGCCAAGCTGTCAGTATCCAGGAACTATAATATATTATTCCTGTTCAGGCCTATCACTTCTGCCTGTAAAAATTCAGTGTTTTATAAACTGATCCAACCCTAAACTCTTTCAGCATGTATTAATACCTCCATGTGCTGGTTTTGGCTGGAATAGAGTTCATTTTCTTCACAGTAGCAAGTATGGGGCTTTGGATTTGTGCTGGAAACAGCACTGATAACACAGTAATGTATCTGGTATTGGTGAGCAGGGCTTGCACAGAGCCAAGACTTTCTCTGCTTCTCCTTCCACCCCACAGGGCTGAGGAGCTTGGAGGGGACAGAGCAGGGACAGGTGACCCCAAGGGACCCAAGGGATATTCCAGACCATGTGGCATCAGGCTCAGTATGTAAAGTGGGGGGAAAAGAAGGAAGACAGACTTCTGGAGTAATGGTGTTTGTCTTCCTGAGTCCCTGCTCTCCTGGAGATGGCTGAACACCTGCCTGCCCATGGAATACAAGGCAATAATTCATTGTTTTCCTTTGCTTGTGTGTGGTTTTTGCTTTACCTATCAAATTGCCTTTATCTCAAACCCTGAGTTTTCTCACTTACTCTTCCAATCCTCTCCCCGTCTCACTGAGGGCAGGGAACAATCAGCTAATGGATCTTAGTGACCAGCTGGGACTAAACCACAACACGTCATGACATGACTATCCACCTTCCCATCTACATCAGAAGATGTCCGTTACAACTCTGTCTTAATTTATGAATCTTTATTAGAATCTGAATACACATGCAGGAATTTTGCCTTTTGCACCCCCTCATGACTGTGTAATACCAAATAAAGGCAGAACATTTTAAAAAGGAAGCTGGAGTTCAAAGAACAGGGGGAACAGGCATCAAGATATTCAATGTACTGGAACACTGCAACTCCGTATTTCTGAAAACAAAATTCCAGTACAGCCAGGTGCCAACATAATGGAAAACTCATGTAATTTTTTAGTCAGTTTTCAGAGTATTTTTAAAAAATGCACAGAGCTTAGGCATTCTCAGCATTAGAAAAATCAACAGAACAAAACAATTTTTCTGTAACAAGAAAACCGTTTTTCTTCTGGCTCCCACTTTAAAATATTATTCCCTAAGTGCTAAGAATAAAATTTAAGTTCAGGTTCAAATCACTAGAAAACACTTAGCATCAGATAACACCTATTCAGAATGAAAAGTTAAAAAAACCAAAACAAAACAAAAACCAATGCTGAAATTTCGGTTAAGAGATCTTCCTACATGGATCAAACTTTAAAACTTTTTTTAAAACTTTTTTCACCCCTTATTTTCTTACTGCAATGGATAGAGATTCAGCAAAACCTTTCATACTTGTAATATAAACGCCTTTGTTCACAAAATGCTGTAACAAGAGCTCAATTAACAGACCAATGGAAATATTCATCAAGTGTTGCTAGGTTTAGAAGCAGCAATCTAAACCAGATTGTCTTGGAATTCAACATCATGATGAATAGTAGTAAATACAAAACAAATACAAAACAAATGTAAAAAGTTTTTAAAACACAAAATAAACATACAATAACTAAATACATGATTCTGAAGTGCATCTCCATGAATATTTACTCACGTTTCATTCTTTTCTGCACTCATTTTGTGTTCCCTCACTTTCACTTCGTATGAAAACTTTTTAAAAACCCTAGCATTCAAAAAAGGTCTGCTATTCTAAATGCATTATGAATAAGATGTATTTATGACATGAAGCTTAGATTTATAAACCCTCACTTTTAATTCAGAAACAGATTGCCCTTCCCCACTCCAAAGCCACATACAAGTAGTACACAGTGCAATTCCTGCTTACAAATTACAACCTTCTATGCTTACACAAAACTGCTGGACATCGAGGTTAAAGATAACTTCCCTTCAACTGAACATAAACACAAATTCAAACTCCTGAAAGCACTCTATACTAGTGGGAAGTAAAATGCTTCTTCTGTAAATATAAAGTCTAAACCAGCAAAAAAATACTGATCTACCTTGTAAATCTTACTTGAAAATTGTCATATTACAAAACACAAACATTCCATACTAATGTTACATTCATACTTCAGAATTCCAAATAAATAAAAATATATACTCATCATTAATATACTTTTTCTAAACTGACATAAACTGTTCCCAGAACATTACTATCATGACTGCAATCTTTCTGCATTTTTATTTTTAGCAAATGAAATATTTTAGCTTTAGATCTAGAAGGGGCAAAGTCATTTACAGTAACATGTAGGAACAGAAAGCATGCAGTAAGAATTACAAAACTCGCATCTTCCTTAAAAACTATAATTTCTGAATAGAAATCTATGTCTATTCTTATTTATACTACCAAACAGAAAGTTGGTAGTTTTGTTAATTACAAGATCTACTTTTGTTGTTTTAATAGTCTGAGATAACTGTTAATCAAAAAAACTACTTATTTATTAGACAGTGATAAGTTTAAGAATTTGATGCAGATCTAAAATGTCACAGTAGGGGGTTAAAAAAGCTACAGATTTCTTTGTCACCTTAAAGAACAGTAAGATTTTTAATGTTTTGTGGGGGGGTTTTGACACAACCAGATGTCAGCTTGGACTTATTCCATGCAGCACTACAGGTGTGTTGAGACATTCTTGGAGCACTCAAAGACATTGCACTATTCATTTACTTTCTTGTTTCTCTCTAAGAGAGGGAATATACACACATCTAACACAAATGCCATAGCTATGCAAAAAAGCACCTGCTTTGAAAAACATGTCTGGATGTTACATTTCCCACTACCCTTTAGTGAAATAAAGGACAAATGAAGTTTCAAAACCAATATTTATGTCTGGAAATACTCACGATTAGAAACATTAAGTAAGCAAAGTAAGGTAGTCTGAATATAAACAGAACGTATTGGGGGGCAGAAGGGGGTGTGGGCTGTCTGTTGCTTCTATCTGACTTTTTGTATTACACAATGAAAAATAAATGCAGTCTGTTACATGTCTTGCTGACAGTATAGCTAAATACAAATAGGCACATCTGGAAGCCAGTTATTTAAATGGAACCACAACCAGCAGACAAAGGGACTCCATGCCTGCGAATACCCTACTGGTTTTAGCCCAGAAAATTCAGTCACATGACCCAAAACAAAAGAGAGAGACTAAAGGCAAAATTAAGAGTGGAAGGACAGTATAAAATACTAACATTTATAAAGATTTTTTAAAGACCTCAATGAGTATCTTTTATGAGTGGGTAATTGGAAATAGGCACACTGAGTCAAGAACACTGCCAAGAACAAGTTATATCCTTATTCCCCTAACAGTCTTGAGATTTAAAGTAGACAAATTAAATTCACTTTCAATATATCAGGCAGAAATAATATCCATGCTTTTCTGGAGAGCACCATAAAGTACAAAAAATATCTGCAGGACATTGACAGTGTTGCTTGTTTTCTCAATCTCTTGTTTTTCTCCCAACATTAAAGATATCCTATGATTGTTATGGCATCTTATCCCAAATAGTACACACAACAAACATAACAATAAAATAATCACAGCTTGCTAACTTTGTTCCTCCTCTACAGAACAAAAATCTTACATTTGCAATTCTGACTGAATTACTGAATGTTCAGCAGCTGCCTCTCCTCAGAAACTAGAAGGGAACAAAGAAAACTGGAAGAGAGATATTGTACAATCATATATGAAGACTTCTTCCCATGAACATATTTTTCAAAATGTTATAGAAATAATAAGACATCCCAGATATTTAAGATTAACGTCATAATGACAACATCAGATCCAAGCAAAACCAGAAAAACTAAGCACTGAGAAAAGATTTCATTCATTAGTCTGAGCTTCTGAATGTAACTGAACACATTTAATGGTTTTGGGGTTTTTTTCTGAGATAACTCAATCTAATTATTCTACACTTCAGAAGGAAGAAAATTTGAATTTGAAAAAAATACATTTATCCTTTTTTTAAAAAATACCTACAGGCCTCATAAACTTCACAGAAAAGCAACTTTTGCTACTCTACCAATAATGAACTGACTTGCTGAGAATTAGAGATTTGTTTCAGCTATAGAATTAGTTAGCCCTATTTCTTATTTTTCATACAATACTTAGTTACCTTATGTAACAATCACAGAATGGGGAAGAAGTTACAGGTGGCAGGGGGACCTTGGGGGTGGGTGATTAAAAAAAAAAAAAGTCAATTGAGTGAATACCAACACAAGAAAAGAGGAGATTCAGGCAATGCCCAGAAACTTCTTGGAGCCACAGTAGGTGCAGCAGTTGCTTGGGAAGACAAACTCTCTAATTACAAATGTGCCTGCAATCTCCCCTGTACTTTTATTGCTGAGGTATATGGTACGGAAGAATTCTTTTAGGCAGTTTTGCCACCGGTCCCAGCTATATCCCCTCCCAAACTCTTATCCATGCTCAGCTTACAGACCTTTGGGGGGGCTGCAATGAAGAGAGTTAACTCCATCCCAGCCAGGCTCCATGAGCAGCATTCCATCAGCCTCACCATTCCCATCAAGGGTAAGTGGAAGAGGCTGCCCAGAAGTTGTTGTCTCCTCCTCTGGCAATACAGAAAACTCACCTGCATGCGACCCCGTGCAACCTGCTCCAGGTTGGACAGGTGATTTCAGGAAGCAGGTCAGACTGGGTCATTTCCAGAGGTCCCTTCTAACCCCAGTCATGTGTGATTCCTTATGAAAATGGCCTATCAATGCTTTTGTTTCCATGCTTTCCTCCAGACCTTTAACATTTTATTCACGTTTCTATTATAAGCTGAAAATATCAGATTAACATTCCTAAGATATGAAGTGTTATTTAGCATTGATGATTCCTACAAAAAGCATTGCTGCAACATTTTTTTTAGGCCTGAAATAACATTAGATCCTCCATATCTATTATCACTTAAATCACTTGTATCACTTAAACTTCTGCAGTATTTGCAATGATTAATTTCAGGGATTTTCCTGATATTTATCTGCTTAGCAGAGGTTAAGGCAATAAATGGTACAATTGATCTGGAACCTTTGACAGCTTGTCACTCAACTGCCACAGATTTCTGATTTGTGTCAAAATGTGTTGCTCAAACCTTGACAGATGACAAGAGGGTTTGGAGAGTTATGTCTATGGCAAAATGAAGCTCTAACAGAGAAAATACATACTTTTGGATCGTTACAGCATGTATCCGTAAGCACGCTAATACTGAACATTATACCTGTTGCCATAGGTAACTCAGAGCATGTAGTTCAGTAACACCTGTCACACATTTTTATCTTATCATAAAGTAAACAACTTTTCAACATCATATCTTCAACTGTACCTCTTGTCAAAGAAATATCTCACATTTCTGCAAGTCTCCATCAAAATTTTAGCATTTGTGCTGAATTATGTCATCCTCTCTTGTGCAAACAAAGTTAAGGGCAATTTGCTATCTAATGCATTGTTTTGAAATGGTAAAGATGAAAATAATTTTAGCTGATGTGGAACCTCACTGCCAAAAACAGTTGGTGGGAACAACTTGAGAACTCTAATTAAGGTATCCATGTAAGCATTCTGTGAAGTCTACTCACTCTGCAACATTTCTAAAGAGAAAACAGCTCTTTCATCTTTCTCACAGTTGTGCTTATAAAACTTAATGTTGAAAGTGATTTTATAAATGGAAAAAATAACCTGTCCAAAAGAGTGGCACCCCATTTCTAGGACATGTACTTCTGACTCTAGAAAATTAAGGTGTTATTTACTTCAAGAATGAGAACAGGAGGATCAAAATGACACATGGCAAATCATTTGTTTCTAAATATTCTGAGACAAGTATTTCAAATTTCTGAGTTACACAGGAAATAGAATTTACCTGAATTACAGATATTCTATTGTTTGCTGCAATCAAAAACTTAAGTGAAAACAAGAGGGTAAGGACAATCAATCTGTTGTCCCAGACTATCTATTACTTTCCTAAAAAAACCAAATTCATATACCTTTGTCACAGAATAACATAGTTTGCCATTCTGGCAGTAAGGCAGATCATGTTACTACTTTAGAACATCTAGTAACATTCACCAGTCAAAACCGGCTTCAACAGTGAACCAAGATTTAATCTATTTCCCCTAAACTGACACAGATATAAACCAGTTCTTTCCCTTTACAACAGCAACTATCAACTCTTTGTGAAGCATTAGATCTCAAAAAATGCTCCTGGCATGAATATGAAATAAAAACTGAATGAAACTCTCAATTCCTTCCTGGACCTATTTATGAACCATAGAATCCCAGCATACAGAATAATAACAATATGGAACTGTTGGCTCTTGAAGCTCTTACAATTGTAATGTTTCCTTATTCTACTGAAGATCATCTGAAAGAAGATTTGTCCTGAATATTAATAAGCCAGGACACATTTAGCTTTGTCTGCTTTTCATTATTCCCCCTTTAGAATACTAAATCATTAAAATCACAAAAAGAAAAAAATCATTACCCATTAAGACAGATTAGGTTGGAAAATTCTCTATTTAAACCATCCTCCAGCAGCAGACTTTTCACACTCCCTTCTCCAAACTGCTACAGAAGTGAAGCTGAAACTTCACATCATGGTTGCTCCCAACACGGTCACCCTGCTGGATCCTTTAGACTTAACCCTCTCCCCACTTCCTCCTCAGTTCAAGTTTTCTGAAATTAGTCACTTATTATATGTGAAGCACTAACACCAGTGAATGCACAGGGATAAAAAGCTCTGCCTTCAGAAGAGGATATGAACAGGGGGGCAAACAGCAAAATATGACCAGTGGTCACAATTTAAAAAATAAGTGAACAGAAAATATTGGCTTATTCCCACTAATACAAACAACATCCATTTTGTGTTTTAATGAAGTTCCAAAATAACAAATATAAAATATGAGCTCTACATTTAAATACTGTATCCTAGTATATAAACCAATAAGGCTAAGGTTACATGCACAGCCTTAAATTAGCTTTTGCTAATTTTTGACCAGTCAACTTTGCCACTAAAGACAGGATTCAATTACAAACACATTACACATTCAAAGTATGCAGTCATTTCAAGCACTGCTGTAACTCAGTGAAGAATCCTACCTTGTTATTGCCAACTATACATGGAGTGGGTTGTAGACCAGTAAAACATGTTGTATCACCTATCACTCTTACTTCACAAGAATAACAACTTGGTTTAACGTGTGCATAATTCCCCTACGCTATTTTAAATGTCTCCCTAGCTATGCCTGTCTGATCTTTCTATGAGCATGGTAAAGTAAAATGTAAAAGGATTCTTCAGAGAGGCTCATTCCTCTTGCCAAATAATCACTGACAAGATAGCTGAAGTTTTCACCCTCAGTGTTATACATAAATACATTGTCATTTTTGACGCACAAGTTTAAAACTTAAATGTGCACTATATTTTAAAAAGCACAGCTTGTTAAAGAATTTTTTTTTATCAGTCTCTTGCTTACATTGTGGTAGACTGGTAAGTTTTACCCTTTCTTTAAGCTCTGCTTTAAATACTTCCTTGCTATATCCAACATGTTTAATTAAAAACATGTGCACAGCTTAATGCAAATTTTACCATGACAGCTTTTGCTGCAGAGCAGAAGCTAAACACCAGACAATTATTTGCAGTATAGAAAGAACTGACTTAAATTTTATTTTAAGCAAAAAACCAAAAAAGATATATTGACAATTTCAGGAGACATCTCTAAAAATGATCTTTAGCAAATACTTCTTAATTCTAAGATTTTGCACCAAAATTTTCATATTTAATATAGTACTTTGCTTTCTCCTTCACCCCCCCAAATCTTACTCTTGTTTAGTAACTGAAACTTAAAGGCCACCAGAATTTTATGACCAGAGCACCAATAGACCTTCATGTATTAATGATCTCACACATCACTTATATGAACAAACCTGTTATATGATTTAATCTGAACCAATTCAGGTTCCTGTCATTACTCTGCTGTAGTTACAGTTCATTCTATGGTTACAAGAACAGGAAGCGTATATGCAATCCCCCAATTGTAAAAGATATAAGCAAAGGTAGATGAATCCCTAGAATACAAATGTGCTTATAATATCCTTTAAAAGATCACATTAATTACAGTTTTTCTCCACCAAAATATTAGAAAAATAACCTTTGAGAAGATAAAAGAAGGTTTAATTCTTGTGGGCCTGAGGATCTGAGGTATCCGAACAAAGTCTGGGTTTCATGAAGCTTTTTATTGTTTAATAGATACACTTCAAGAGGATTAACTACTACATATTTATAGAACACTTTAGAAATGCAGAGAATTATCTAAGAGCTAGGTATTATAATTCAAAGCATTCTGGCCAATAAGCTGAAGACAAGATACTGTCTTTTTCCAAAAAAAAAATTAAATGCATTAAAAAGAGGATTTTCAAAATTACTGGACTGCAGTTCCTGGAAGGAAGATCTTGGATTTTTCTCATTCCTGGAAAGGTTTCTTTAATGTATTTCTTTTACATAGAACAGCGGATCTAAAGAGACAGACATAGGCTTTGGCCTAACCAGAATAAGATAAACTTTATAAAAATAAATTTTTGAACCATCTGTCAAAGCACACTGGGGGAACAATATCAAATAAATCTCACATGACCAAAGCTGCTGAGAGCTACTCATAAAATTTTATCTATATACAAAATACAAGACTAATGTACAATGGAACAGTTTCCTTTAATATCAACCATTAGAGCAGGAGAGATTCAGAGTTCCTACATCTATCCCACCAGCATAAAAATAATCATCTCCCATAATTACAAACACTCTCCATCAAGAGAAGTGAGCTTAATAATTTACTCAAACTGTAGCAGAAGCACCTACTCACATAATTCTCCTTTGACTTTCCCTTTGTCAGATATATAAAAATACAATAAAATAATTAAATACGTTCTAATTTTCAATTCCAGCAAGCTGCAATTAAGGTTCCTATATTTATTCTAAAAAATTATCATGCATTTTAGAGCACCTGAGTCCCCTAACATTTCTTCTCACGTCATCGTCCTTACAAAGCAGACTGTCAGCCATAAATACAACAACAAATACTCTGATACACATCCTTTCTAACATTCAGCTGGTTTGCATAAGTTACCTCCACTCTTTCCTGTATTTCACATTAAAAAGGTTGAAGACCAGAGTGGTACAGTCAGTAAAATAAATGAGGAGGAAGAGGGAGGGTGCATCTACTAGCATTGTTACCTTTGTTAATAGCACAGTCTGCCCACAGATCAACTACCACTGCCCACATCCCCTCAAAGACTTCTGAGAACTTCTGTAAAAGGCTTCCTTATTGCACAGGATAATACCTCTCACTTCACTGCAAATTGTACTTGTTACATAAATACTTGCAGGGCTTTTTTGGGGTGTTTCTGTTTGTTTCTTGAAATTGCCATTTCTACCCAGAAGGTTGTTCTTTGTTTTCTGGCACCTGAACTCATGGAGAGAGAGACAGCACAAAGACAGTATCAACCTCTTCCTCTGCCAAAAATGCTGCTCCTCCTACTAAAAAGTCATACAGCAAATTAGCAACATAGTCCAAAAAATGTACGTATAGAAAACCAGCTATCGCCCCTAAAAAAACTTCATGTTCTAAAATACAGTCACGACCAGACCCAATGGCAGAGCTTTCAATATTCCTCATCTCTTCAGTTGTTTTGTGCTCTTTGCAACCCTGTTTCTGTAGCAAACAACATCTTCCAAATACAGCAATATCCCTGAACATTCTCTAAAATGTTCACATTTCCCTGTCTTAGCAATCCACTGTAAAGGTTAATATCCTTTGCTTACCAGCCTTAAAACTACAAAAGAAATTTCTCATCCATTTTAACCACCCCTTCCCAAAATTGTCAGATGAACTGTTCAGACACCATTCCATTATTACGATGCACCACAGTACATGAACTGACAATCATATCCTCACAGCTTCCAACTATTTATCACTACTCCTTCCTTAAAATATTTCTTAATATAACTATATTACATATAAAGGTTAATATTTAATAGCATATAATAAGTTTAGTCTAGTTTCTTATTCCTGTTAAAAATTATTTAATCTCTGATATGTAGAACTCTTGCCCCTTACACATAAGATCTGGAAGAAATAAAACTCACTCTTTTGGTTTTCAAAATCATTTCCTATTTTCAGAACATCACTCAATTTACAAGCTTTATTACCTGACTGTGATTTATTCGTTTTCACGTGAAATGAACAGTGCTACACAACAGATGAGTGGATATTCCAAGCATTTGCCCCACTGGAATGAATAACAGGCTGTACTAGCATGCGTACAACAGCACAAGGATGGTCAGGCCCAGAGCAGGTTGCCTGGAGTGCACGTGGAATCTCCATCCTGGCAGATATTCAAAACTCACCTAGACAAGACCTGAACAAACTCCTTTGACCAGGAAGCTGAACTGGGTAACTTCTGCAGATCCACTCTAGTCCATGCCATTCTACAACAGACAATTCTAGGACTTGCACAAGTAGGTTCTTTCCCCTCAGTGTTACTTACTGACACACATTTTAGCATATAATTTAGCATCTATTCTGATACATTTTCAAGGGTCAGACTTGAACAATTCACAATATACCTTCCACAAGGTTTAAGTCTCAGTCTTAAAGGAGACTGACAATACAAACTGCTCTTCCAGCAGTTTATGAGGTAGCCCTTCTTAGCAGTGTCATGTCAAGGGGGAAATCAGTGCACAGAGGAGTGTGGTGACCTACCCAAGACTACAAGGAAAGCTTGTCCTATTTGGAAAACTCTAGTGCTACAGTATCTAGAAAAGCTTATCACAGAGAAAGAAGAGACATTTCCTCTGCCTTGACAATCTACAGGATTTCAGCCAAATCCTGCTGGCAATGAAAAAAAACCCAAAACTACTGTAATTTCCAGGTTAAATATATGTATTTTCCACTTCTCTTCAGTACCAATCTTGTCTTAGGCATACAAGTACCTGATACAAATTGTACAGTACTATTTAGATATGTTAGGGAGCATTTGAAAATTTAAATGACGCGTTAAGATATTTTTATGTCTTTCAAATGATACATACACAAAAGCAGCAAGGAAAGACAAAAAAAAAAAAAGAAATAAAATTCCAAGCAAACTGTTAGCACATGAGATGGTGTGGAACAACAAGCGTTCTTAATTAATGACTGCAAAAAGAAAAATGAGCTCCATTTTCCCAGCAAAGCCCTGGTTTTCTTCCTATGAAGAGCCACGTGTTTTCACAAATCAAGGGAAGAGAGTAAGCTCATTTCAAGGTCAACACGATGCATGCTTAAATTTTGTTAGTTGTAAATATAATATTACTATCAAAAGCTGACAAAGTCATACATCATTATGTACACACTGACAAGTTCCCTGATATCAATTCAGAATGACAGATAGATTAATCACATTCTAGTTTGACAAACTGCATTGAAAAATGTGACTCGTAAGTACAAAATTCGAGAGCTCAGCCATCTACATCAGATAATGAAGATTCAAAGACTTCTTTTCATCAGTGTCATTTGATTAGTCCCTCTTCAAAAAGGAGCCTTTTCCTTGTGATGAGGTGCTTTCTTTTATGCACTTTTTTCCTTTCTCTCTGGATTTATTATTATCCATATGTGGAGATAAAAATGGTGAATAGAAAGGTGGCAATCTGTTTTATTTTATTTGAGCTATAAATAGAGCAAATGAAGCTGCTCTCTCTCAACACTACATGGATCATGCAGTGTAACACTAGTCAAGAACAAAATTTTTCACTAAGGCCTTGCTCAAAGAAAACACCAAATATACAACATCCTACTACAAAATAATCATGTAACAATGTATTTTATTCTGGACAGCCTGACCTTTAGAATTAATTAGTTCATTTCAACTACACTGAGTCACTTTTACCTAAACGAAAGTAAATATATCGTTTAAATAACCTTCACAAAATAGTGAAACTAAAGGGAGATGATACGTACACTACAGAACAAAAGAGAAAGGGAGAACTAAAAAAAAAAAAGCTACACCAAAAAATGCTATTTAAATTTCACAGCAGCAAGATGGCCTATCTTCCAACAAAACCATTACATATTACGCATAGAGGAAAAAGAAATGGTGTGAACAGCATTCTTCCACTGCTAATGATCTCAAGATATATGAAGCCACCCAAGGTATCATGACACCATTTCTCTCATTAAGACAACCTTAATCATTCTTCAATGATGTTGCTAAACAGTGAACACTAAGTGTTTGCAGCAACACAAATTTTACATTTTACACCGGATACTTTAGCACAAACAGCTGACTTCTAACACATAGTTATCAAGCATCAAACCTCAAGTTGTGGGCATATTGACCCTCAAGATTACTTCTGTAACTTAGGAGACAGAAAATATTCTGATATTCTTCCTACTGGTACCTGACATGGCATATATTATTTTTTAATGCTTCATAAATACTATCATATAAATTAATATAATACTGCGTAAAAACAGTGTATACGATCAGTAGGAAACTACCTCTGTGATTTCAAAGTACAACAATGACACTATTCTACAGAGCCATAGCATTGTGATAACGATTAAAACTACATTTTTTTAAAATGGATTGAATTTATTATACATTTAATTAGAATTCTTAAGAACAACCACATAATGGCTAATCACATACAAATGTCAGGAACAGAATCAAATTTATTAAGCTCCTATTATTATTTTTCTTTTCTATTACTGTTCATAACTGGGAGCAATTTTTAAAGAAAAATACTATTTAATATTAACCGAGTAGTAGTACACATTAATTAGCTGCACTTCTTATTCAAAGGGGTTTTCTTATTATTTAAAAAATACTCTTCCCATTAATTTAAAAATATTTTCTGTTACACATATAATAGCTCACTGAGAAGGAGTACTGTATACCTGGTCTTCAATTTAGAAGGAAATATAAAGGCTCATAACAGTTAATTAAATAGTATGCACACATGAACATATGACTTGCACTTATTCCCAGAATTTTTCTTTACAATAATTTATTGGGAAGTAAATGTGAAGTCTCTGCATTAATTTACAAATTCTGTTTCAGAACTTGCCACATGCACAAAGCTTAAAATTAAGGTATACACCCCCACCATGTGCATGCCTGTATTGAACACAGAGTTAATGGGAATCCAATAATATATTCACAATACTGCAGGCAGAGGTTTTTCCCCTGTCTTTAAAAACATACTATGCAACACTCAGAAATTAAGTTAATCAGTGTCTGTAAATGCTAAATAGTTTATCTACAAACAGATTTACATTAATTTTTATATTTACTTATACATTTAGCTGTATAAAACAGAACAATTTTCTGTTATGCGAAATCACTCGCACAATCACGTCACCTCCTCCAAAACAAAAGGTTCTTTAATCCAGTACTTCAATGCACACATGTAGAAAATACTGGGAAACAAAAGAGTACTTTCATTTTTATTTTTTTAGATTTTACTGCAAGTATTGTAGATAGAGTGTTAATTGCAATTTATTTTTTTAAGACAGTTACTGTAACAGTACGATTTTGGTCATTTTTCACAGGAGCTGAAAAACAGAACAACACTCTGCTGAACAGATGTTGTTACACACACCACTATTTTGAATACCTGTTAATGCTCACCAGTATTAAAATACATAGATTATAACACTGTAATTGTCATATTACTTGACAGAAGGAGCAGTAAGTACAATGAGGAAAGAGTAGCCTTTCATTTAGCTCCAGCACTGTAATTAAAATTTAAAAAAAATAAAAATCCTTGAGTTTTTGACATAAGCATGTTGTCAGAGTGGGCTCGCATAATCTGCAAGTTCTTTCTGCACATGGGGAAGCTCAGTAAACACAAGAGCATTAATGTGTTCATTAAAATAAAAAAAAAAAGGAAAAATTAAGCACTAAACATTTTTTTCTGGTGTACGCAAAAGTACATTCAAATAATTTTGTTAGCTGTAAAATAACTCATTTAAATTTAAAAAAGGCAGCTCAATAAATTTAGCTTAGCCATTAGAGTCCATGAAGACACAAAAAATTTCACACAAAATAAGAAGTGCTTAGAGTAGTACTTTCTTTAATGATAAATTAAAAGCATTTTCTATTTAAAGCTGAAGATTAAGAACATATTTTTAAGCAAAAGCTTGAACTTAGAAGACCGCAATCAAGACGTTTAATGAAAATATTAATTTTTCAAATAGTTAAATACAGGCTCAAAGACAAGTCTGAAATACAGAAAGCACACTGGAAAAGTGGACACAGAACATTTCTATACATTATAGTTTTGCTGTTCTGTTAACAATTTTAGCATTCAACTTGAAGCTCCTATTTCTTGAGCTGGTAAATATAATGAAGACAGTAACATACATTCCTTTCAAATGATTTAATTTACTGGTTCTTTACTTTGTAGGTATTTGTGGTGTGATTATTAATATACAAAGCAAACATTTCTTGCTTGACGTGAGTTAGTTACATGCATTAGACTTACCAGAATTGCAAAAGCAAAGCTGGGTCCTTGTTAGATAGATCCACCATTGTTTAAGTGTAGATTACAGTTACAGAAAAACAAAATATATGTAATGCATACACAGGGCTGATGTAAGTCACAGGGAAACAGACAAAAACCAAATATCCTAACAACTACTGTATCTATTTATATATCTCTATTGCATTCAACTTTCATATTAAAATTACAGAAAAATAATGAGAGCAAACTCTGGGGATAAGGATCAAATCATCCTGAGTGAACAATATGCCAAGTGAGACCTTACTATGTTCAAGAAAGAGCACTGTCTGTAACAAAAACAGCAGCAGCAAGGGAGGCACAACCACCACATCAAATGTTTTCTTAGATTTTCTTCATTTTGACAAACAATCCATCCAGATACCACGAAAATATGAAGCACCATGATAATCCAGTGGTATGGAAAGGAATGTACAGTAAATGGTACAAGACTGTAGTTTAAGAACCTGCTCCTACCCTCTCTTGATAAATCACAGCTGAGAAACAAACATGTTTTGGCCATATTTTCACTACTAACTCCTACAAAAGCTTTTCCGACAGTACAAAAATGATGGGTACTAGTTTGGAATAGTAATTAAACATATTCATAAGGTGATGAGCTGGTAATTTGTGAGGCAACAGAAAATGGTACACTGGAAATAACTGGAGTGCTGTGAGAATAGTGCTCCATCATGTTACTTTATTGTAAATAAAGTATTCAATTTTTTAAAGAAAGCAAAAACAGATTAGATGGATGAGGAAAATGAAGTATTAGGTATCACTGAGTGCAATGAGAAAATCATCTTTTAAAAACTCATTTGTAATATCACACACATATCTCCCACTCACAACTACCTTTTTTTTTTAACACTACTAATTGCAAAAGCATTTTTCTATCCCTTATGTTACTACAAATCATGGTCAGAGTAAATTTAAAATGAATGATTGCTACATTCCCAACCATCCTCATATTGTAAGTAGGTGTTTTGCCCTTCTCAATCAATTTCTAAAAACTTCTTTAGTTACGTTTTAGCAGTGCTAAGACTAAGCAGCAGATCACTGGTCATCAAGACTGGTATAAAAAAACAGACAGTGGATGAGAAAAAGCCACATCACTTATCTACATTAGCTGTTTTCCATTTTCTTAAACCATTCAACATTTACATTTAAGCTTACAAATTCAGAGGAGAGTGGAAGGTGTCTCAGTACTGTCAAAGTACATGGAGATTGTATTCATTATGTATTAAAGTTAAAAGCATAACTAAATGAGTCAAGTTACACATGACACTTATTTTATTTGGTACTTACTTTATTTAATACCTCCTGCCTTTTACATTTTAGAAGTTTACATAAATACTTATACTTTAAATTCTTCCACTTTTATTATGGTTTCATGCCATAAACCCAGTTCATGTTACAACCAATAGGACAGAATAGTCTTAAATATGAAAGGGACAAAAGGCACCATGTTCAAATGCAGACAGCACATGTATGATCTGGTAATTACCATGTTCAAACACAATCAGAGACTTAAAATGCTTTTGCATTTGAAAAAAATAAAATTTAAAAAAAAATATGAGACGTTTCTGATATTTAGTATTTATGCTAAATTGTAGCAGGTTACTCATCGTAAGAATCAAAGTTAATTATATGGGATCAATACTCATATTTGAAATATCTGACAAATTTCTGACTTGAATAATTAGTATTAGAATCTTATATACTACACAAGTCAGGCAGACCAAGAAGAATTAGCAGCATAATTAACCACAACAAGCTTTTGTTGTGTGGAAATCTAATCTAAAAAAACAGAGACATCCTTTCCCTTCAGAACAGTAAACAAAGACTGAAACTTAAGGTAAAAACAAGTAATTTAGAACTCGTGTTGGCATGTCAAGTGCAGAATCTCTTTCAAGTCATTTTCATACCTCTTACTCTCCATTTGAATTTAAATTTCCTCCCTCTTTTTTCATAAATAATTTTTTGTGATATTCTTTAGAATCCATTTTAAAAGTCATGGAAATCTCTAAATTATTGAGGGTTTTGCCACCTCAAAGATACATCTTATACAAGTAAGAAAGACTGAAATAAATATCTGAAGTAACTTATCAAAAAGGAACATGACAAGCCACCCTGAAAAATTATTACAACAGGATAAACAACCACATGGCCTTGACAAGAAATACCAAAAACTGCCCCTCAGATTTCACCATCCTGATAATTGTTTTATCATTACAAAGCACACTACCGCTGTAAAATAAAATATTGGCTGCAAACACTACAGCGCCTCTTACTGCAACAAAGAGTGCCTCCCATACAAACACAACTTCCTAGAGCTCGATATTTACCACCATTTCATTTCTTCGCCATCCCTTCTTCTCCTATGATTTTCCTTCTCTTTCTTATTCCTACCTTTTGTTTTTCCTTTTCTTCTTCCCCTCTCTCACTATGCACGTCTGTTTTGTCATCTGCTCCCATTTGTTACTTTCTTCCAGCTGGCAGGTTGTGAACCCCGGGGCCGAGGTCCCATTTAGCCATGTCTGAGAATGTCAAGCAATTCTGGCTATGAAAGCCAGCTACCACCTGGGAAGGGATGGAGGGGGGCTCTAAGTCCACCAGAAAAAGCCTGCCCAATAAAAGTCAGCCTCGCAGCCTGTAATTATAACTCCTTGTACACTCGACACTGGGCCCTTGGAAAACGTCCAAGCTTCCCTTTTTTTTCCCACCCCTCCCCTCCCACTCATTCTCGACACTCTGGCAAACAGATAAGAAACTGAAGCGATGCTCCACACTTAATGGTACATCTCAAGGGTCTTATCGACACCCGCTTGCAAACAGATACCCCACCAGCTGAGAGGAGAGTACTCAAAAATGCAGAGTTGTTTAATTCACTGTAGTACAGAGTGAGTGCTTGAGGAGGAGTGTTAAGACATATTGCAGTGCAGCCTCTGAAGCCTGCTCGCAGCCCTTTTTCACAGTGGCAAACACCTTCCTTATGCTGGAAATACTACCATCACTAACAAAACACATAGTTTAATAGCGCCTTTAAATCCACTGAAATTATGCCAGAGCAATCATTTTAACCAAATCCTTAAAAATGCATGCAGGCTACACACACCACCAAGGCTATCACCAAGGGAATTACACTGACAGGTCCATCTCCCTGTAACACACTGTCTCATCAGCTCCACACATCCTACGCAATGTATCCTACACAGAGGTATGTTAACATCAGTCAGTACATAAATAGCTGACACACCAAAAACATACCTCTGCAGATCAAAGGGATCTTCATTTTGATATCTGCTATATTTCTGACGTGCCAAACTGCAAAGTTATTTCTGACAGAGTTAAAATTTCATGGGTATTTTTCAATAGTTTGGAATATTTAACAATAAGCTGTGTCCTCCATTACTAGACCATCCCTTGTGTAAATGCACTACAGCACTGATGAAGAAAGGACACTGTGCCAGCTTTACATAGCTTTATGAAGAAAGAAAACAAAAACACAAAACACACAATACACAAAGAAGCCCAAACAAAACTAAACAGAAAATCATACTAAAGCAAAACAAACCAAAACAACCCACCAAAAAGCTCCAGCACAAAAAAAAAAATCACACTAAAATCAGTAGGATACTACACAGGAGTTGAGTTGGAGCCTTTGTTGAATAATATCCTCAAATACTTCAAAACACCTGACAACCTATTATCACTCACTCCAGAACTGAGCTTTAACAAACACTGTCACAGTGTCCTGTGACACAAATCTATCTTGTGCATATAAAAAATGAATTGTATCACTATTGCAGAATGCTTATTGAAGTGAGCACCTAATGGACTTTGAGCATTAACTCAGCAATAGTTGGCACAGGACATGCTCTGGTTCTTGCTGAAAGGAGAAAACTGATCCTGGAAGTAAGATTATAATTTCACATTTAAGGAGAAGCCTTATGAATAAAGGCAAACCCAGTGGGCATATTCCTCAAGACATCCAAAGTAATGATTCTGCCCAAATGAATACATTAAATTGTTTGCTCAAACTGTGATACATTTATCAGAGAGCTCCAAAGAGTTAAAGACACTGTAGCACGAGCCCCTGTGGGGAAGCACCCCATCTCATTTTCAAAAAACTACAAAATTAAACAGTATGCAAAGCAATGCTGAATTCATTTAGTAAGTAAAATAGTTTATGCTTATATTACTGATGGATGCCTGCATATGTACCTAATGTCAGATTAAGACCACGTATAACATTCAAGTGACATTATGGCAAGTTTTGTGCTAGGTAGTAAACTGGTGTAGAACAGTGACCATTTTGACTCCTTTTGGTTGCTAGTGATCCTCTACCACAGCAATGCCCGTGCACAGTAAGTGGTATAAATGAGTCTTATACCTGATTAAGAGCCAACCACTGTCTTCAAAAAAAACTTTAATGCATTAATGGTATAGTTGCCATTTAGTGACTCTAATTCAGAACCACAAACTTCAGAATACAGTTATTTCTACCTGTAATTTAGTACATATTTCAACAGTCACTTGTCTTTTAAGTAATTTTTCTAATACATTAGATGTATTTGTAGACATTTGTAGACATTCACTGTTCTAAATCTACCTTCCTCTTCCATTTCCTCTTCTTCCAAGCTATTTCAGCTAAAACATATTTAATTTGATATTTTCCTCTTCAGTTAGAACACAGTAAAAGTAAGGAACCATTATTCTGGGACTTGGATGGTCATGGAGGGCTCTTTGTTCATTTGCTCATTTTCAACAAGCAGAAAGAATTTACTTAAATTCATTAAAAGGGTTGTCAGATTTACTTTCTAGAGGTCTAGTGTTCTGATTGGTTTGTTTTTAGGTAATAAAAATATCCATCCAGCCGTAATGCCAGAATCAGAGATCTGTTAGGGTTGGAAGGGACCTCGTGGATCACCCAGTCCCACTCCCCTGCCAAGGCAGGGTCACCTGGAGCAGGTGTCACAGGAATGCATCCAGGTGGGTTTGGAATGTCTCTGGAGAGGGAGATTCCACTCCATCCATGAGCAGCCTGTGCCAGCGCTCTGCCACCCACAAGGCAAAGGAGTTCTTCCTCATGTTCAGGTGGAACTTCTTATGGTTCATTTTATGGCTCCTCATCCTGTCACCGGGTGCCACTGAAAAGAGCCTGGCACCATCCTTTGAGATATTTATATGTATATACTGTACAATCATATTTTTCTCAGCTTTACATCCATCTAAATTTCTCTAAAGCTAACTTCCCAGAGATGCTCAGAGAATTTCACTGTTCCTGCTAAGATTCATTCAGAACTTCTGTTTTTAAAACTGCAAAGAGTTATTTAGCCTTATAGTGGAAAAACGTGATCCAATATTAAAGTGAATATAAATAAATTCCTTACAAGTTCAGAAATGAAAAAAGGAGATTCCAAGAGTACACATGGGAGGAATATTCCATTCTGCCTTTCTCAATAAGGTAGAAATAACTATGAAGAAAGGAGGAAGGCATTTAAATTTGAAACCAGTACAGAACGAGTCAGTATGTAGAAGAACATAAAGCCTGGGGAGGACCATATTCCCTCAACTAAATATGCATTTACCGTCACAAGTCATTATGGTTTCAGACACAAGTTGAACAAGCATTTAAGAACAACATTTAATATACTGTGCATTAAAAAGCAAATGCACAGTTCACATTACTTGTAAAAAGCAGATTTTTCACAAGGAAAAAAAAAAGAAAATCAAAACCCATGGAGGGAGGGAGATGGAACAACAATTCAGAATAATCTATTAACATGAGAGAGAGAGACCTCAATTCCTAATAAAAGCTACCTCTAAATTACGACATGTTTAACAAGAAGCAACCCAAGATAAACAAAACCAGCCTAACACAGAACACTGCTTTATTTCTAAAATCTGGGCAATTCCTGGTGCCTGTTTTTTGGTGCCTGGCTGTTATGATTTTTTAAATTTGAGCCTAAAGCTAGAGCTACAACTTACAAAATTAGTATAACAGACTAAGAAGCTGTAGTAGAGTCTATACAGATGCAAGGAAAGAAAAAGACAAACAGCCCATCTCCTTCAGTTGTATCTTGTAAAAGATTTCTTTCAAATGGTTGCAAATCCAGACAGGATGCAGAACAAATTTAGGAAGACATCTTTGTTGTGGCCAGGATTTTAGTTTTTGCCAGTTGGAACATTAAAGTTTCAGAAGATAAACATGTCACCTGGAGCTAGATGTTAAATGATAAATCTGTCAGGGAGCAAATACCATAGGCAAAATGTAATAGAGTTTTAAATTTTTAGGTCCAAGTGATTACTGTGAGGACTCAGATGGCACTGCAGCTGAAGTTGTATTATACTTTACTGCTCACAGGAATCTTAAAAGTGCCATTTCATTTAATAATAACAGTAATAGAAATAACAAAGTAAAGAAGTCACACATGCACAGCAAATTCATTCCCATTTATCTAGATTATAACAGGATGAAAACCATATATGACTTTCTCTTTGAATACAAAATTGTATTTTTTTATTTTGTTTTTTGGTGGATTTATAGTTACTCTTTTCAGCTTGGAGATAAAAAACCAAACCAAACCAGATATGATTTTCTCCAGAAGATATTCCATACCAGTCACTGATTGCAATTATCGTACGTGTGAATATTATTTCATTTTATAGCACATGGTTCCTTGAAATGGAAGACTCTGAGATCAATAATGTAAGAGAAAAGCTTGAGAAGTTGCATGAAAGCTGAACTATTACACAATCAAGAACAAAAGGCCTGTCACAAAAGTACAGAATGAGCTCAGGTTGTTTCTTGTGCATAGCAACTGTGCAGTTATTAGAGAGCTGCACAGACATTTCAATTTTGCTTAGTCAACACTGAACTATGTAAAACTTTCCAAAACATAATAAAACTGCTGGAGTACTTTTGAATTAATTTTCTTTTTTTAAATTAAGGGAGATAATACTGGACGCTTTAGCTCTCCGAAATATTTGGCAATATACACACAGTCACACTTCCAAACTTAACAGAAACCACTACAACACATAAACATCAAGACAAAAATACCCTGTGCTCTTGTGAGACCTCACCTGCAGTGCTGCATCCAGCCCTGGGGTCCTCAGCACAGGAAGGACAGTCCAGAGCAACACAGAAATGATCAAAGGGCTGGAGCACCTCTCATATGAGGAAAGGCTTTGAGAGTTGGAATTAGTCAGCTTAGAGAAGAGAAAGCTTTGGAGTGACCTAATGGAGGCCTTCCAGTACCCAAAGAGGGGCTACAAGACAGATGGAAAGGGGTTTTTTACAAGGGCATATGGGGACAAGACAAAGGAGAACAGCTTCAAAACTGAACGAAGGTACGTTTAGGTTAGATATTAGGAGGAAATTCTTCACTGTGAGGGTGGTGAGGCACTGGAATAGTTTTCCCAGAGAAGGTGTGGATGCCCCATGCCTGGAGGTGTTCGAGGCCAGGTTGGATGGGTAATGTAGTCTACTGGACAGTGTCTCTGCCCATGTCAGATGTTTGGAACCAGGTGATCTGTAAGCTCTCTTCCAACCCAAACCATTCTATGGGGAAAAGAAAAGGAAAGGAGGAAAGATGGAAGGGAGGGGACCTCTTCTAAAATACCTTGAAAATTTAGATCATAGCAACAGAATAACTATGTAATTGTTACACTATAGAATCATTTCAATTAGTTGATTAAAGATTTTTTCAACATACACTCTACAAGATGTATGTAGATATTTCTTCAAGTCCACAAAAAAAAATTTGTAATTGAAATGTCACAACTATGCCTCCTAATACAACAAATTTTTGTTAACACATTTGCTGCATAAAGTGAGCCACCTATATTCTAAAATATACTTAACATAATAAAAAGGATGTAGAAACGAGGAAGTTATCTAAAGTACCAGCAAATGTGCTTAATAAAATACATTACTGTACAGAATTATGTAATCAAACACCATGAAAAAACAGCATAGCTACAAAGTTACTTAGGTATTACACAGGTATTTGTGTATATGGGTAAATATTTTACAAGTGGAACACTACTTGTGGAACACCATGAGTGGCATAATATCATCACACTTGAAATATTAATATGTAATGACTTATTGCTACTTTATAGCTAGCTAGACTTTATATTCTGAATTATAATAAAAGTCTCCACACAAAAAAATCATGTGCGTACTTGTAGCATGCACTTCTACGTCTGTTTAAACAAATTTTGATAAATTTACAACATTTTTAAATGAATGCAGAAATTGAGCCTAATGCCTTAATCAGCATACTAAAACAAACAAAAAATTACTTAAGCTTCCACAAAAAAATTAATTCATAATTTTCTTCAAGAAAATATATTAGTAATATACTATTTTAATATTAATTTCAGATTTAATCCTCAGTCATCAAAACGCAACACCATTGAAAGAATTCAGCAGCGAGACTGGGCTAGAAATAGAAAGCCCAATCTGTTTTGCTTCAGACAGGCGTCTCCTGGAGACTTTTTCGGCTGTAAAGTCCATGCAAGCATTACATAAGCAAAAGCACCTCCAGTTGCCCTGAAGAAATGGGAAATAAAACTCTTCCCTCTCCACTTCGATCTCCATCTCCTGCATTCAGTGTACATCAAAGGGAGCCAACACAACCTGACACACAAGGGCTGCTCCCCCAGCGATGCGGCAGGTGCTGAGCCCAGACAGAAAGCCTGTTTTCCACAGCCCTTTACCTTGTTTGATCACTGGTTACTTTTGATCTGACGCTGCCCCCGCGCCTGTAATGACTTCCCCCTCGCAGAACCCACCTCGCATCTGTCACCCGGAATAAAGGGTATCACACTGCGCCCTGACAAGGCCTATGGCCACGGGATGTGCTGCCAGCGAAAGGCTCCCCAGCTCCCACCATTTCCAATTCAGCTCCCTTTGTTCTGCTGGGTACCGGGGCCAGGGCACCAGTGACAACAGAAAGGATTATGCACCAGCTGTGAAGCTGAGCCTTCATGAATTTATATCTTTTCATCTCGGCTTCGTCGTCTCCTTAAATGCAGTGAACTTCATGGTGGTTACTATGAAATACACACCCAACAAATCTTATGGAAAGTTTGTTTAAATCCTCTTCCCTGGAAGAGAAAAGCCAGTGAATGTCTTCTAGTTAAACTGAGGGGCACATTTTTTTCCCAACTATTATTATTAAAGTTTTCCAATTGATGTTACAGGAGGTTACTAAAGGCCAGCTGCCAGCTCATAGCATTGGAAGAGCAAAGAGAGAGGAGAAGGATATGATTTTTGTTTTATCGACAAAAAGTGTTTGAGAGTTCAATGAGTCAGTTCTTTATATCCATTTCTTCCTTGCAACTATTGTGTGCTTTAACAGCAGGTAAAGAAAAGCAGAGGAGGACTTTAAAGCAGATCATGTTACTTGGAGAATGTAAAAAAGAAAAGAAAAAAAACAAGCCCTTTATAAGTAGTACTACATAGATTTTTGTTTTAACTTTGTAAGTACGTGTATTTTAATGGTACTGTTGTTTGAATTTCAGTGTAGTAACATATATTTGGAAGATATACACTCTTTTTCAGTCTGGAAGCCCAGTTAAAGAAATAAAAATCACATCACAAAGGACACAATCCCACTTTTTCACTGCTGTATAAACACAGATTCCCATGACATGGGTCAGAGTCTATTCTTCAAGATTACACATTTTATGGGTCCTGACTTTCACAGAGTGTTGCACATTCATACTTCAAAGTTAGTAGGAACTGAGCATATTAAAGTTATCTGGAAATAACTTCTTGAAGACCTAAGTGTGAGTGTAGGAACTCAATAATGCAAACTGCTTAACAAAATCAACATCAGATATCCTAAAGAGCTGTAGGTCTAAATAGCACTTACATGATTCAGAATTAGTACCTCCAGTCACTATTAATCTTAACTAAATTGTTTTGAAGATTCCACTCATTTTTCCAATTATTCCCTCTTAAAAGTAATACTCAAGCTCCAGAAGCTACCTGGCCTCTTTTCTGGCCTGCCAAACTTGACGTGGCAAGATAATCATGCACAGAAATAGCACATCATAACTTGCTGACATCCCCACATACATCCTAGGAAAACCACAAAAGGAAGTTAAAGAACACACAGAAAATTAGGTCTTTCATTTTCAGCCCTTCTCCATCAAGAAACTCCAGCATACTATATTAGCATCAACAAGATTTAGTCAAGTCCATCCCTGCATGATCACACAAAAAACATAGAAAGTCAGATGGACAACAGATGGATTTGTCAGCCTTTGTGCAAGGCCATAATTGGAAATACTATAGCACTGCAGTATGTGTTTAAGGAATACCACACTGTATTTAGAGGCTGGTTACCTTAGGACAGACAATGATTCCCACAGTTTTTAATACAAACCTGGTAAAATTCAGCTTTTTAAAAGAAAACAACCACATTTTGTCTGACAATTTAGGCTTATGTGTCACTCTCTCTCCATACACCATCTTTGTTGAAAATGGGGTTTTATTTAACCTAAAAAGCAGGTTACTAAATGAATACAATGAATTTAAAAAAAAAATGTTCTAAACAAAATAATATAGAAAGGACTAATATACAAAACTGTGAGAATTAACCTGGAACAGACCTCTGATTGGAATTAAAACACAAAGCTAAGGAACTTAAATGAAAATCATAAGATGTCAGAGATATTGGAAATACGCAAGGAAAAGCAAACAAAAAGCTTTTGCAGTATTTCTAGGTTTTTCTGAAGAGAATGCAACAAAATGCACATAAATCAAACTGATGAAATATCTTTGTAAGGCACTCTACGTGAAACTTTAAATGCCGCCTGGACAACATGTACTTCAACTGTCCTGGAAGTAAAAAAAAAAAAAAAAAAAAAACCAAAACCTCAGGCAATGGAAAAGAACAGAACTCAAGTTTAGCAATCCTGAAAGGTACTCAAGGTAATAATTAGAAAGACAGCAGGCATTTGGAGGTAGACACTTTTCCAGAAACAGATGAAAAGTTCACTGGAATTGTAACTTTCATGGAAAAGATGATCAACTGCAAGAAGCAGCAACACATTTCTCTCTAAGAGAGGGTATGAAAGGGGAAGGAAAAAACTCACAACTCAACACAACCCCCATATATACACCTTCCAGCTTGTACTGTGCAGGTCACATCCCACTCAATAACTGGTTTATACAAATAGGAACAGACCCTACTATCAACCCCAGCTGATACCCTTTAACTCAGGGATTCTTGCTGGGAATTTCTCTTCCCTGTTCAGACAAGTCTTAACACTTGTTCTGATGCAACCCAAAATTTCTTTTGAAATTTTCTGGTTTTGTGCTGGGTGAGAATGCTGTTGTTAATGGCATCAGACAGATATAAAGCTAACAAAACTGACCTTGACAAACCTCAGTGTCAATAAGTGAAAACTGAAAATAAACTGTGAAAGTATATAAGGCAAAGGAAAAAGGTATTCAACAGAGGGAATGCTCGAGGGGAAATGAAAAAAAAAATCACTTCAGTCAACTTAAAAGGATTGCAATAACACTGAATAACAACAAGGTGAAAATTATGGGGTTGCATCATAATTGTAATCTACTACCTGAATTTGAAAAGGAATTACAGTCTGCAAAAGACAGAAGCCCTTTGCCTCCTCCAAACAGTTTGCAAAAGAAAATAAAAAGAAAAAAAACTAACATCTTTGTGAGAGAAATAATAACTTTCAATAAACATTCTTGATACCACTCAGCCTATATGGGAAAAATGAGTTAGCTACTAAATGACACGCTATTTGTATAACAACCAGATTAGACTCAATAACAAAGATAAAACCTTTGTAAAATATTTAGACTTCAGAGAAGAAATGGTAAAGAAAAAGTGTGGATAGACAAAAATATAGCTATAAAAGGATTCAAAAAAATCCCATCATCCGTAACGAAGCTTTTTTCATTTTTTTTTATTAAGGTTAGCATTTAATGCTGCTAGTGTTAAATCAAAATTCACAATCAACAGAAGAGTCCAATTTTTTCTTTTATCTGAAGCTTTGGAATTCTCTTTTTCTTTGACTGACTGAAGAGCAGAGAGTTTTGAAAATGGTAGAAGACTTAACCACTCCAGGGATCAACTTTGATTACTACAACAAATGAACAGTTCCCGTGAAACAGACAATAATTAGGTAGAGGAAAATTCCATCTTTTCTGCCCTCACACTACACCATCGCTCCAAGCAGTCCACAGTGGTCAGAAAAATCCACATTCCTAAGAACAGATGTAGAATACTGAGGTTGAATTGTCAGCCTCCATCCACCAGAACTGCTCACACACTGGCCATGAATTGTGCAATTCACAAATAATGTTGCGTGTTGGGCCCTTAAAAATAATAAATTGACATAGTAGAGTTCTTCACCTTATAAGATGCATATGATTTACATCAACTAGTTTTAAAATAGCAAATTTATGCATTTTATAAGTTGATATTTAAGTTATCTACATAATACTAAATTTGTGCTTAGGACGAGGAAAAGAAGCCACAATATGTATATGGCACAACAAAATGTCTTCAATCCCAACAGTAATTCAAAAGCTGTACAAATAGCAGCTACTGGGTAGTGAGTAATTTAAAACTTCACTATCTGTGTAATTCACATATAAGAAGTCAAAGAACTGATTTAGGCACTTGGTGGCTCATAAATTCACAGAGAAATAGTTTGAAAACTCACTGATAAAGATTCTTGGCTTAGCTAATAAAAATCACAGTGTTAGTTTAACAGATTGGACTTCATCAGTACAGAGGAATACACGTAAATTCAGCCACAAGTCCCCAGATTTATCAATGGGGCACCATCACCATCCTGTCTACTAGGAATTAACGTTGGTTAACACATTTTTTGTCTTTTTTAAAGGCAGTTTTCTATAACTGAAATCAATTGTTAAATGCTCATAAAATGGTAGCATAGAAGAAAACACAAAAATATGTGAATTGTGAATTTATACTTGCAATATATATGGCAAAAGTCTACCTTTGGCAAAAACATTCCAGCTCAGCAGTGAATTAATTTTTCACATTTTGCTGTACAGATGTATGAGATTTCACTTTTAAAGAGGAGTCCAAAACCATTTTCCATAATTCCTATCGGCAGACTCAGTGTCTTAAGATGTGATTTTCTCCCTCCTCCTTTCATTTTGAGGAAACTATACACCATGGAACACGATCAAGAATTACTTTTCCCAAGCTAGTCTGATGCTCATAATCTATTCCTTTTATTCATCTATTACTTTGGTAACTTTTAGTTTTAAAAACAGCATCATGTGGAGTATGAATTAGTAATTATTTGTGATAGAAGTATCTGACATTTAATCTCAGAAATAATAGTACTGACTTAAACGTGTCCCAAAAATGGGAAAAAAACAAACAAACTTGAGTTTGGGGAAAATCTGACTGCCACTCTCCATTCTCTTCCACCAGAAAAAAAGCCAAAACAGGCTGTAAGACTGGATATGTTTGGAGAGCAGAATCACTATAACATGATTGACCTGTCCTCTTACTAAGCCTCCCCTCCAATTTAAGGAGATCCATGGAAAAGATATGAGAGCAGTAATAAATTATTGGGAAATTATTTGTTCTTCAATAATACTTGTTTTCAAAATCAACACCTACTTTTACAAAAATATGGACTTTGAGTTGTATGAGATTATTAATTACTCCTCACATTCCAGAGCCCAACTTTTCTGCCTGACAAGCTTTAATCAGAGAAAAACATAATCATACCTCTTCTGAATACAAATAGGTTAACAAATAGGTTAACAATAATTACATCCACCTTGTTAAGCAAAGAAAGCACTTTGTAGTGTTTACCTAAACAAACACATAAAATAATCTAATAATTAGATAAACTGAAAGTTACTTTTAAGATAACCAAATCAGTCAGAAACAAACACACCTGGAGAATTAAACACATGGAGGAGGATTGCACTCTGCTGTGACAGATCCTGAGTACTGCACAAGACACCTGTCCCAGTAAACAGCCATGGCACACCAGCAATTCCAGCATGGCAGACTTGAGACATAAAGAATTACACCATTAACAGCTAGATGATTAAAAGAACTATTTATTTACGGTACAAATTCTTAAGCTAAGGTATCTAAATATTTGATCTGCCTGTTATCTTTCATTATGCATTGAAACTTATCTTCTTTCAAAGCAGCATTTCCTACAAACACCAGCCACAGAAAGATACAAAGCATGTTTAATTAAAGAAGAATGTATTAAAATTTCTTTTTGATCTGCTGGACAAAAATATTGCATTTTTGCTTGCAAAGTTCTTTACCATATATAAGCCAAATAATATTATACAATATTTAAATTATTGTTCTTCAAATAACATGCTAAAAATGGTGAAGCATCTAAATGTAAACCAACTGCAGCGATACTCTTCAGATCAAAAGTGTTTATATCACCAAAAACACCAGGTTCTCAACTGTTTTTAGGGTACATTTAGTATCTTTAATAACCTTCTATGAGTTTGTCCATCTTAAAAGCTATTGCTAAAATGGCAAGTAGATACTGAAGATACAAAAATATCTACACGTTGCAAATCATGAAATTAATGTCACATGAAACCACTTTTTATGCATTACTAAGTAGCTTAAAATTGATAAAAATGGTAAAAATAGGTATCTAGAGTTAGTTCTTAGTTAAAATATACATGAAATTTTCCTTTACAATTACTGTAATCTCAGAGCAGGAGCTTAAAATATTTGTTTCAATATTCTACATATGTCTAATTTTATGTAAAAACTGCACTATCATCATTTTCAAAAGATCAGAACAAATTACTTGCAAATCTAAAGCTAGCAATAAAAATAGAAAACTTAACAAGCCAGCTTTTTGCAGTACCTCACCCAGGTTTTATTTTGGAAAGGTGTACGTTCACAGATACATCAGACCTGTTCCTACAGCCCAAGAATCACTACTGCCACATAAAAGCAGAAGGAAGGGGAACCAAAACAGCAGTATCTCACATTCCAGTAGAGGGTATCCCTTGGATCTATAACACTTTTCAGTTCAAGAGCAGAAACTTTATAGGAGAAAACAATTATCTACCTGAGTATATGCTAGCCAGTCCTTTAGGGGGGGCCACACAGTAATGCAGCTAAATTGTCACCTGCATGAAAGCAACAACTAAGCCACTGCCACGTTACCTGGAATTACCTTCAGAGAAGTCTTGAATTGCCAGATAACTTCACCTATAACAGAGGAGGAAGGTAGAGGCCTTCACAAAACACCACAGTCCTACCAGATATAATCACAAGAAGTTTGCTGCCTTCTAACCAAAAAAAAAAAAAAAAAAAAAAAAAAAAAAAAAAAATACCCGGTAAGAATAAATTATAAATAAAAAAAATNCTTCCTCCAAAGAATGACTGCGTTCCTCATTTTCTGTCTGTATAATAGCATTAATATGAAAATAGTGCCATTCAAGTTTAAAATTCACTGTCCAGATATCTTTTCTTCCAGAAAAAAGCAAAGAAAAAATCAACTGTTTATCACTACAGGCACCACAGTCTCACATCATTTCACTGAGGGCTAGTATCACAGTCGAAAAACAAAAGGTCAGCTGCAGCAGCCCTTCTGTAATAGTTTATGTGTAATACCTTTCCCAAGAGAGATAACAACAACAAAACAAAACAAAAAGCCACCAACAAAAAGGCAAAGAACATCTAGAAGATGTACATACTGTTAACACCCATACTGTTTCTATCTCATTATATACACTCCAAAACTAATTTGTTACTGAAAGTTTATTGCAAATACTTCAAAATCTGAAGAAATTATAGTCTATGAGCAACAGTGGTTTTTGAGACTGTACAGTGCTAAGAAATAAAAAAA
>WBMV01003414.1:0-42609 GCA_013396655.1 Campylorhamphus procurvoides
CGCCTCACACGCTCCCGCACACAAACCGGGCCTCCGCCCCGTCAGCGCTATCACCTCTTTGCGTCTTTTCCCACCGTGTCCTTTTTTTTTCTCTTTTTCTTTGCCTGTTTTGTCTTTCCCTCCTACTCTTTCTTTCGTCCTTTTTTTTCCTTCTTTTATCCTTCTTTCCTCATCAGTTATCTATTTCTCTAGTTTCTTTCTTTTTATTTTGCTTCCCTTTCTTCTTTCTTCTCTTCCTTCTCCTTTTCGTCCTGGCTGTGCCATGCTCTATCCGTTACTCTCATCTTCTTTCTCTTTCTAACCTTCTGTCCTCTTTACCCACTCTGCCAGCTCGTCAGTCGCCTCCTGCACCTCGGTGGAGATCATCAAATTCGGAGCAATCAGCTCTAATTACGGGACATCAACGCCGCAGCGAGTTGCTCTAAGCAAGGCGCAGGTTGTTAGGGACCAACTCCGCTCAAGATCTAGAGATAAGGTCATTCTGGTCATCTCAATTTTCTTGTCTGTCTCTCTCCGTCCTTCCTTCTTTGCCAATTTACCCGCATATTTTTCTTCTTTGCCTTTCTCATTTATTCTCTTCTGTTCATTCTTGTTTCCCTCCTTCCTTTCTTCCTTTCTCACATTTTTATGTGTGATAGCGTCAGTGACATTTCACTACATAAGTTATGATTTCTTCCTTTCTCTCTTTCCATTCATTACTTCGTTTTTCTTTTCTTCTCTTTCTCTGCATTGTTTCTTCCTTCCTTCTCTTCTTTCTCATAGTCTTCTTTCCCCTGTCCTGCCTCCGGTTTCTTCTCTCTTGCTTCTCTTTTACCTCTTCTTTGTCTTTTTAACCAACTAGTTGTTCATATGATTACATCATTCTCGATATGGAGCACGGACACGCCTTTTGACAAGAGCTCTCCTTCCTCTTCACTGCCGACTTCCATCTCTCCAGATGAAGAATAAACTTCCTGCTTTTCTGTAGTTCATGCAAGACAGACGGACTGTCCCTTCTTTTCCCCTTCTCTCCCCTTTTTGAAGAAGGACATACTCTTCAGCCCCTGTTATCTCAATAAAGAGAATCCACCACCTTCTTAGCCTAAGCCGTGGACAGTTTGACACCTTTGCAAAAAGGCTTCGATTACACCAAACAACTAGAGGATTTTTTTCTTCGGGGACTCCAACCCAATACAGCCCAGCACACCAGACCTACAAGAAGGCTGACAAAAGGATGGGACCACTAAAGATCCTGAGTGCTCTTCATACACCTCAACGGAGAGCTTTTTTCAAGCTGCAGGAAGAACATCAAGCTCTTGCTTTTTCGTTCAGTCAGACAAGCTCTACCAGAACACAGCAAGAACCCACGGGCACCCAGGGGCAGAGACCTCTAACTAGGCAGGCATTATCTAGTTCTTCACCAATGACACAGTCCATGTTCTTCTACACAGCAACTCCTTTCATCAGCGAAGACTTCCCCACTCAAATTCAGCCTTCCCAAGCCCTACTTCGTGCCGTTCGGAGGGGAGGATCACAGCCACAGTATGCAGACAATGTCCCACCACAACAACATGGCCCAGCATTAAAAGGAAAAAAAAAAAAAAAAGATTTTGCTGTCTCCCTTTTCCCACCCCGGCAAAGACCTTTTTGTGGCTGTGGGAGTATTTTTTACTACGATTTGAAGTTTGATGGCAATATTCTCCACCTGCCCACACAGCTCTCATTCACATTCATGTCACCTGCCCAGGGCCCCGCAGTCAGCCGGGCTGTGTCACACCGGCCCCGCGGCCGCAGCACACCCCTCAGGTGAAGTAATGATAAGAACAACCTCTGCCCTTACCTCTGTAGCTCCCGTACACAAACTACGCCTCAAAACATTATTGAATATGATTGTGCTACTGACCTTTTTGTGTTCCTGACGGACTGATCTCCGTGATGTTGCCGGTTCTTATGGAAACGTGTCGCTGAAGGTTGTCAAGCTTTCCGTGGACATTAATGATGCCTTGGTTCCAGATCCACCTCTGATGCCATTTTTCTGTCTGGCTTATCCCATCAATGAAAGATGAACTCTTCCTACTATGTCATTTTAACTTACCTGCATTTCCTTATCCCGACAAGTTGAGAGCGTTTTCTCCCCGAGAAGACATTCAGACAGATAACATTTCATATCCCAAATCTTGGTGGAATTAGGCTTTCAAGACAAAGAGTGGTCTTCCCCTCCAGCACTTCTCTCGAGCAGAGCAGCCCACGGTAACCCGCAAAACAAGCCTCTGGCTGACACTGCTTGTCGCGGGGACTCGGATTTATTAAGCCCATTAGCACATCCCTATGTCATTCCTAACGCCCACATGGGTTTTGTCCTTCTCTTTCATGGTTTAGGTCTGCAGACTCACATTCTCATTACCAGAGACCACAGGAAAACAGACACAGGCAAATCCACCTTTCCCAGTAGAACAGCATTTGTTAACTTTTCCTAGGTCCAAGCAACAGAATTGATCTTTTTGATAATAGAGAACTGACGAGAAAGATTCTGCACAGCACAATTTTTGCCAAGTTGGTCTAGAGACACTTCCCCGTTCTCTTGAGTTTCCTGGAGTTTTCCATCAGTTTGCTTCAATTTCAGTACCAAAAGGAAATAAAGATTTGTGTAGACATCACTGTCTTGACTCGTGTAAAAGAAGCGATGCTAGGTCAGATCTATCAACAAATTAATCATCTTTGCACCATGTGAGTCCAGGACGAGAGCTGTTCAAGTAGGACAGATTTCAGGTTTTGGCTTAGGTTGTTTTGGTTTGTTTGTTTTGGTTATTTTTGTTTGGTTATGTTTTACTTTGATTTTGTTGTTTACTTGTTTGCTTTGTTTTTCATTGTTGTTGTGGGTTTGTTTGGGGTTTTTCCCTCCCCTGCTTATCTTCTTGCTAAAATTAATTCACTTACCTTGAATAAGTAGGTCTTCTCTGAAGAAATATTTCATGCCAAATGTAATGCCGAGGTCAGCAGATTTGACGTACAAGTATCTTAAGAACCATACTAGGGTCTCGTTTAAGCTTGCTGTATGTAAAACGGAGTAGGATGTTTTAAAACAGTAAAAGAGCTGCTAATGTGAGGACAAGCACTGACGTCAAGGATATTCGACACGGTGCCCCTTCTTCTGTGGTCTGAACACTTGTCTGTATCGTTTTCATATCCACCAAGTAGCAGCGTTTCTAAATGGTTCCACAATACCGGAGATCTGAGCCCAGATAGCGATAAAGTGTTTCTATATGTAAAGAAACAGTTAAAGAACCAGGATCACCTACGGGAAGAGTTGTTTCTTGCTTCCTCAAACGCAGTCCATGACAGATTCTCATATTCCGATGAAATGCAGCTACCACCTGAGGAGCAGTGGGGTAGTGGGTGATACTGGCAAATCCTTAAGCATTGTAGTGTTGCACGACTACCACAGACGTACAGCTAAGCTGCCTTTTATACCACCTGCATCTATATGATGAGAAGCCACAAAGGTCACAAGAAAAAGCTGAGATGATCCTGCGAAAAGCAGCCGAGTTGGTGGAAGGCTTAGTTTAGCTACTTCAACTGTGGTCTGTCTCGCAGCATGCTCAGTGCCTCTGACTGAGCAGCGAGACGTGAGGAGTGGTGATCCATCTCGAGAACCTGTAAAGAAAAATCAGTATAAACTACTCACCTTTACACCCCGTAAGCCAAGTAAGTGCCCGGGCGTTTCTCTGAGGCTCCTTCATTAGGCAGGAAGGGATGAAAGCCTAGTTAAAGACCTGCAAAATAATAACCACGTTTCGACATTCGAGGTTCAGTTCATCCGTCAGAGCTCACGGAGTTGGATTCTTAGAAAGGCAAATGCAGCCCAAGAGCAAACCCAACCCAAAAGGTTCGTCTCCTGTCGTTCTTTAGACAGCGGAGGGACACACAGACTTTTCTAGGGATGTTTGGAACGTTCTGTTTCGACCGTGGATGAAATCAGAGCATCAGGTTACACTTTGAGACAAGAAGAGGGGAATCGATAAGAGAGGGAAAAGCAGCAGCTCTGGCAGAATCGCTCCTATGACACAGGACACTCCTTACTCTACCATTCCGAGAAGGAAAGTGCCACACAGCAGCGCCACATCAGCCGGTTCAGGGTGACTGTCCCCGTCGCCCAGGATCCGGAAAGAAAAGCCTGTCCCTTCCTGAAGGGCAGACGAGCTCTGAAATCACATCGTCGGATTTGTCTTCGTGTCCTTTTCGCCTCTTTAACGCAGATTTGCGGTTAGAGCATGGCATGGGGAAGGCGGGGGCTGATTTCAAAGCCGCCTGAGACCGAAAGCTTTGCAAACAGCTTCTCATTAAAGAGTGCCCTAATCACCAAGAGAGGGACTGCTCATATTGGTCATATCGGTCCTTCAGCGGGGCATTCCGCTCTGGGAAATGCTGATAGGGGACGAGAAAGGGGATGTCCTAGTGACTCAGCGGCTGGAGCATCCCCCACCACAGGATTTAGTCTTCGCTTCTGCACATCACCTCCAGCATTCACCGAATATAACGGAGGAAGGCTCAGAGCGCGGGGAACGGACACCAAACCCGTCCCTTTCCACCTCTGTCTCCGGGATGCTGGCAGAGCTGGAGCCCCGGCCTTCCTCGGGAAGCTCACCCAGACGCTGCTGCCGCTCGGCCGGTCACCGGACCCGTCTCAGGGCCCGCACAAGGGTCCTGCCGCCGGCCCCGAGCCGCTCCACTCTCCTCGGGATGCCCAGCGTCTTGTCCGCTCCTTCATCCCGGCTCCCGGCCCGGCCGGGCTCCGCCGCCGCCATCCGGGGGAAGAGAAGAGCGGCACCGGGCGGAAAAGCGCATTAATAAAAAATATAAAATACATAAATAAATATTATTAACAATAAACCAATATCAGCCACTTTCAAGGCTCTCCCCAGGCTGCGCGTCCGCCGCGAGCGCGCACGGAGCATCCTTGTCGGGGGGCGCTCCGAGCAGCGGGCGCATCCCACTTCTCTTCCCTTCCCTCCGCCTCCCTCCTCCGCCTTCTCCCGGCGGAAGCTCCCGGCAGCCTCCGCTCCTTCTCCCGCCGCAGCGGCGGCAGCTTCGGACCCGCAGCACCGGCGGAACTCGGTGCCGTCGCCCCGAGCCGGGTCCCCGCTCCCGCTCCGCCCCCTCGGGCTGTCCAGACCCTACCGGGCAGCGGCTTTTCCCTCTCTGTCTCTCTCTCTCTCGCTCTTCTGTCGTTCGAGGTTTCAACCTCAAGTGCCTTTTATTTCGGCTGGAATTCCTCCGAGTGGCGTTTATAGGAGCCGGAATTTTCTCACGTGTTAAGGGTTTTAAGGGCACGGTGCCCGCCGCCTGCCGGTCCCGAGTTTTTCCTCTAAGGATATATATCTCCTTATATATATGTATGTATTAAGGATATAGATAAGGATATAAAGACATAAGGAGGATGTCCTTCAGCACAAACGTTTTGGCTGCACATCCCATGGTGAGAGCTCATGCGATAACCCATCCACGACCCCAGCCTTGCTCGTTTAACATAAGTGACATCCAAGCATTCGCATCGCCCCAAGGGTCCCTGTTTTCCCGGGGGGCAGCAGTCACGAAGCCCGGGCAGTGGGCTGAACCACAGAATATGCTGAGTTGGAAGGGACCCACAGGGATCCTCAAGTCCAACCCTTATCCCTGCACAGGCCCCTTCCCAAGACTTACACTCTGTGCCTGAGAATATCATCCAAACACTTGCTGAGCTCCGCCAGCCTTGGTGCTGTGCCCTGGGGAATCCGTTCAGTGCCCGACCACCCTCTGGAGGAAGAACCTTTTTCTAATACCCAACCTAAACCTCCTTTGACACAATTCCAGGTCATTCCCTCAGGTCATGCCTCTGGTCCCCACAGAGCAGAGATCAGTGCCTGCCCCTCCTCTGCGCCTCCCGAAGAAGTTGGACCTGCAATGAGGTCTCCCCTCAGTCTCCTTCAGCTGAACACACCAAGTGCCCTCAGCCGCCCCTCACACGCTTCCCTTCAAGGCCCTTCCCCATCCTCGTTGCTCTTCTTTGGACGCTCTCTAATGGCTTAATATCTTCCTTACATTGTGATTCCCCAAACCTCCCACAATGGTCAAGGTCAGGATGCCCCAGAGGAGAGCGGGACAATCCCTTCCCTCGCCCAGCCAGCGATGCTTTGTCTGACACCCACCCAGGACAGGGATGTCCCTCCTGGTTGCCAGGGCAGTGCTGACTTATGTCCAACTGGCCATCAACCAGGACTCCCAGGTCCGTTTCCCAGCACTGCTTTCCAGCCTCTCATTTCCAGTCTGTTTGTACATCCACCAGGCACAGAATCCGGCAGTTTCCCTTGTTGAACTTCGTATGATTGGTGATTATCCAGTCCTGCCTTGGTCTCTCTGCAGGGCATCCCTGCCTTCGAGGGGGCCAACAGCTCCTCCCAGCTTTTTATCGTCTGCAGACTTGCTTAATGTCCCCTCCAGTCCTGCAACCAAATAACTTATGAAGATGTTGGGCTGCCCTACCCGCTCTTTAACTGCTCAGCCCTGGCAGGAGCTGAGCTCAAAATCCTCCGAGAAAACACATCAGGCATCGTCAGAGGATAAAACGCGGAGAATAATATTTATGGGCGGCAATTAGCACCGACTCAGAGGAAAGGCGGGTGAGATCGGCTTCCCCGCGCGGGGGTGGGAACACAGGGCAGCCCGTGGGAGCAGGAATCTCCCTGGACCAGGACCCTTTGGTAGGATCTCGAAACAGAGCGTGAGTTCCCAGGAAACTGGCTGAGCCCTGTGGGGCTGGAGAGGTGGTGCCCACGCCGGGCCTGAATCCCAGTTCTCTGCGGATCCATGCAGGATTCTGTCCCGGGCGTGGGGAAGGCCCAGTGTTGCCCCACTCTCTAAAAGCGGAGTGGAGACTGGGCACCCCGGGAGCCCGGCTGACCGATCCCATTGCCTTTCATTTGCTAAGTTCATTCCCCAGACACCATTAGAGCTGCCGCTCGGGAGCAGATGGTTCCCCTCCGTCCCGAGATTCATCCCGGCCAGATTGCATACAATTTATTAATAACCCAACAGATGCTCGGGCACTTTCCAGCTCAGATTATATTTCCTGATTGCTGAAATCCCGGCGTGGGGGAGCTGCTCATTTATCGTTCCTCTTTGTGCCTTACCAGCACCGAATGGATAAGAAGGGGAAAGGATGAAATTCGAGTGTGTTCCCCTGCCCCAGTTCAGCGTATTCAGTTCGGGAGCTGAACATGGTCTTATGCCAGCCTTGGGAGTTCGGCCCTCCCAGCCCCGTGTCCCGGGGGGAACCAGCTCTGAGTGCTGCCGAGGCCGTCCCACCTCCCTCGGGCACAGCACGGACGATCCGTCGGGGCCTCCCGGTGCTGCTGTCGAGGCTCCCGTGAGCAGCCCGGTTCGCTGTATCCTGTAGGAAGAAACGTGTCGTGATTCCCAGGAAAATATTAAGGACTTATGCTCTTTGCTTCCAAGGGTTATACTAACTGGGCCGCGAAAAGCCAGGTTCTCCCTCCTGTAGCTGCCTTCCGAACTATGGGGATTGCTGCATCCTGGGGAGATTAAAACAACTTAATGAAAAACAAACAAACAAAACTTCGACATGAACTACCCCAGCCTTGGGAAGTACAAACAAGGAGACAGGCAGAGATGAGGGTCAGGATCCTCCTCTGTCTCCCGAGCACAATTTCTTAAGAAAGGAGTATTTGTATTTTAAGGAGGGGATGTGTGTGTGTGAGAGGAGAAAATGCTTATGCCCTGTGAGACCCCTCCCGGAACAAGATAAAATGCTCTGAGCACCAGAAAAAGCCATCACCGACCTTTCAGCAACACTACGTTCAATTTTAATGTATAAAATAGGCTTTTCTTTGCTCTGTAGGGAGAAGCACAAAAGCAGCAGGTTGTTTATCCTACTGAATAAACTAAATGCAGGTCTCCGAGGGATCTTATGCAAACCACTTACCTTGAAACACAACCCCACGGGAAAATGAGCTATAGAGAGAAGCATGGTTAATGTTTTACATCTTCCAAGCAGCATCCAAGTGCCTGGCTCAGCACTAGTTACCATCAGGTACCGCAGAAAGTAGAGGCTGTGGCTGTAATTAGGAATGTAGGAATCACTTTTAAGGTATAGATAGCAGAGCATTTGGGGCTGGAGTTTAGTGGAGCATGACATAGGAGTTAACCCTAGAGGCAGGAGGTTTAAATCAAGTCTTGAAGCTGAAGGTTAATTGTTAAAGTGAGAGTTTGGAGGGAAAGTGCATTTATTATTAGGATGCACGCCACAGTGTAGCTTTAAAATAAAAATAGGCAATCATTTCTGCTCAGTGGTAAAAGGCACTTCACTTTCTGTGAATGCAGGTGAGAGATGCTCTCAGCAATAACAGCAGAAGAATATTAAAGTCTGTTACATTTTTCATAGCCCCTGACATTTGCAATATAATTCCACTCCCTTGCTTTCACCACACTCCCCATGCCAAACAGATTGAGTGCAGAGGGGAGTTTTCTTCATTTCAGCATCTGTAAATAAAGTGAGAGAATTATGCAGTTGCAGGAAAAATAATTCCTTACTCTACAGCAATAAGGAAGAGCTACATGAAATGATGGCATGGAAAGGGGAATCAGGGTGTAAAACTGGGAGAGGTTGTGTTAGGATGGCCAGAGAACATGATGAGAAGGGGGGGTTGTGGGCTATCAGAGTCTGAACTCTTTGTAGTTTCAGGCAGAATCCATATAATACCTTGCATGCTCCATTCACAGTAATTTTGTTTCCTGTCCTTTGATTCCTCTAATACCTCAGACTCCCTGAAATGTCCACCAGAAAGGGAATGCATGGAAATTCCAACACTGGTATAGGTTTCCTGCTCAGATAATGGCTTTTTTACCCATTTCTCAATGTTCTGTCCACCTTTCTTCCTTCTTTCTGTGACAATAACAACAGATATTATCTCATGGCAGAAATTCTTACAGGCTGTTAAATTAGACAAATCTCCCCCCCCCTCCCTAGTTTTTTCTTTCACTTTGCTGCACACTAGCTGTACAGGTCCTGAATGCCATCTCCTTTGTTTTTTCATAGGCTCCAAAATAGTTACATCCTGCCATGAGTGAAAGGCTCAGCTGTATTGTTCTTCACTCAGAGGACAGACACATCCATGAAGACCAAATGGCAACGTCCTCTGAAAGACCACACAGATAAACATGCAGGAGAGAACTCAGCTGGGAACTTCAGCACTCCCCAAACAAAGGGCATGTGGAAACGTTTGGGGAAGAGAAAAAGAGGTGAGGAACCAGGACTCATGGGGCCATTATTCCAAGCAGGAAAAATTAATTACCTGTAGACTCTGCTTCTGCCTGTATAGATTTCTAAAAAGGCATTGGCAGTGATGAGTGTGCAGGGTCAGGCCCTGGAGGTCAGGCCTTACAGTAAGGCACAGGATTCCCTTTGCACAAGTTTTCTCTAAGGTACAAATCGGGTACAAACATCTGCCCACACAGAGAGGGCTGAATTATAAGTGATTCCAGAGACTTGGGCACTTTGGAAAACTGCTGCAACCAGCCAGTCCTTTTCCACATTTCCTAAGTCACACCACTGTCTCCTCTCCTCTCCTCTCCTCTCCTCTCCTCTCCTCTCCTCCTTATATTACCCAAATTTTGAGCATTTAAACTTGGGTGAATGATCCTGGCATTGTCATGAAGACACTTATTTCTGCTCAAGCACCACCAAAATTACAAGATTGTCCAGTATTTGAGGCAGGACATCAAAAATTCTGGGCAATTCCCAGAATCTGGCTGGTGTGCACCCAGTAGGAGCCATGGCTGGTGCAGGGCACATTCAGCCTTTGGGAGATTCCGGAGAAATTTGGCTCCAAATGAGAGAAACAAAAAAAGGTTTGCTTGGTACCTATGCAGAATATTGCCCTGGGCTATATGTTGTATGCAAATGTGATGCAAATGTGGAAGTGTCCAAATTGCCTCATGTCTTGCTGTGGCCACAGCAACATGCCTGTCTCTTTTGGGTTAAGGAAAGCAAAAAGCTCTGATCCCAGAATCCCAGAGCAGTGTTTGGAAGAGATCTCTGGACAATATCTGATGTGTCACGGTGTGTCCCCTCCCACTACTCAGAGCAGGTTGCCCAGCACTGAAACCAATCAGTGATTTTACTCCCAGTGTTCATTTCCTTGGGGTCAGCTTTTAGAATTTGGAAGCTGAAAAAAAGTGGATTTATTTCAACAGCTTTGCTTGGTTTGCTTTGTTGGAGATGTGACCGCATCATTCTTGTTTCCGAGGTCTTTCTGTGTGCATGAGCTTAAAAATGTTCCCTGTCATTGTCAAGCCTTTTGCTCTCTGCTCATCTTTAAGGCAACAACCAGCTGTGTGTGTGCCAAAAGATTTTACTGGAAAAAAACCACCATAAAGCAGCAAGCAATCCAGTTAAGCCAATAAATGACAGCGCCACAACCCCAGCCTTGAAAGCACTGAGAGCTGCATCCAGATTGATGCTTAATTTCCCACCAAAATAAATAAATAAATCAAGCCGTAAGTACCCTGAGGTTCATCAGGGAAACAAAAGCCAGTGCAGATTAGCAGACTCCTCACTTGTAACGGGGGGGAAAAAATAAATAACTGAAGCCTGACTCACAGTCTCAGCCCTTGTAACAAATCTAGATATCACAGTCCACTGTATTTTGCAGACTGCAGAGTAACAGGGACTGTGAATTTCCACCAGCTACCCTAGTTAGCCTTGCAGCATTGACACATGTCCCTGGTCTCTAGATTTGATTTTAATTTCCTCCACATTTTGGCCTCTTTGGGGCAGAAGCACACTCAGACTTGCCTCACATGTCTCTGATTTCTGTCCAGGGTCTTTGTCCAAAGGGCTCACTAGAAACCTGCAGCTTGAGGGATTCTGCAGCTGCTTTATTTGTTCCAAACAACATCAGACAACTCTGTTTTCCTGATTTTTTGCTAATACAAACTTTTTGTCAGGCTTAGACCACTGCCTTGTTTACCACTTCTTTGCTTTCCCACTGAATCCCAGAAAGAAACCAGACACACAATCCTAATGAAATGTTCGGCATGTGAAGAGAGAATTTATATTTCACTTCTTGTCTTTGCTATTGGTTTTACAAGTGATTGCTCATCAGAAACCAATTACCCCAGAAAGGCTTGGGTTTGGGTCCCTACTGATGTTAGCAGGATGAATAGCCTCATTTACAATCTCTCAACTGGAAAACAAAAAGTAATGATAATAAAAAAAAAAAGTCTTTTCTAATTCTCTCTGCCTCCATTGTAATTCACAAGAAAATTAAACTAATAACTCTCTCTGTGAGCGTGTTATGCAGATGCGAGGAGTCAGGGATGAATGTATGAAACCATCCCAGGGAAAGTCCCCCGGGAAGGAACCTCTGAGCAGACAACTATTACGCCTTGCAACACTCAGAGCTTTCCCAGCAACACAATCTGTGCAGAGAGGAGGCTGTTTCAATTTCTATTCTACTCCCTCCCCAATTTTTCAATTGAATTCCACTTGCAGGCAGCAAAAACTTCCATGGTTTTTTTCTGCTGGGCTCATTTCCCCCTCCATCTCCATTTCCAATTTGCGTATAGAGGCCCTCATGAAAAAAATTCTCCATGCCAACAGAATGAAGCTTTTCAGAAGTGGCTCCCAGAATGGTCTTCCTTCCTAATTCCTTCAGTAGACAGATAAGAAGGACCCCAGGATGACACAAGGGTCCCCTCTGTATTTCCAAGCTCTGTGCTGTGATCTGTCCCTGCAGCTCACATTCAAGTTTTTAATATTTATATACATATATATATACATATATATATATATAAAGAAGCTGTAACATTAAAACAAAATCTGTAACTTGTTCCAACTGGTTTCCAAGGAAGAAGGAGCAGGAATGATCTTCTAGTTCCCCCCTTGCAAGATTTGGAGTGTCTTGCTGGTCAGTCATGGTATTCTACATGGATCCACCCTGGTTTTTGGACACCACAACACTGGGCACAGGATGGCTCAGTAAGCACAAGCACATCAGACAGGATGGTTCAGTCCCTGTTGGGTGCTTGTGGTGCTGAGCATCACGTGGGTAACACCGAGGGGGCACAATTTCATCAGGGATTTGGCAGTTTGCAGCCAAACCTTCGTGGATCTTCATGGATTCACAGGATGACCGAGAGTGAGAGGGATGCCTGGAAGTCATTGGATCAGCTTTCTGCTCAGAGGCAGAAAAAAGGGCCAGAGGGTGGACCCTGCAGTGACAGGAGGGGAGTGCTGGAGTCTGTTCTGATACCAGAGGAACGTGACCATCACAGTGTGTGACATCTGACAGACACTGAGGGAGTTAAATGGCTCGTGTTATGTGGCACAACCAGCCAAGAGGACTCTTGGGGAACATGGGGAAAAGATTCAGGCCCAGATGATCATCCTTTTCGTGATCTCCTTACATGCTGGGGCAGCTGTCAGACTGTTTTGCAGGGGGAGATTAAGAGGAAGGGGTGGTTTAGATAAGCAAATGGAATATAATATTGTATTTCCTGGAAAGAGAGAAAAATAAACTTTAGTTTTAGGAACAGGTCTTAGGATTACATTCCTAAAGTTTGGTCTTCTAGGGGAGACTGCAAGCAAATGACAAATCTGTTCCACTGCTCTTTGATAAAATGCCACTACCAGACAAGTACTGGGCATGAAGGGCTTTGTCTCCACTAAATGATATTAGGGGAAGATCAAGGAGGGGAGTGAGGACAAGATGGATCCTACGGGTGGGATTGAACCCCATTTTAAACTCCTTACATTTAGATGCCCCTGTGGATATGTTCCATCTGTACTCTGGGGAGCTCTGGAGATTTAGTCAGTAAAGAATGAACAACTGCAGAGCAAGTGCAGTGATAAATTAATCCTAGAGCCTCAGCCTTCACTCTTGGCAATATGGAAAAACCTTCCTGTTAGTTAAAACACCAAGAAATATGGACATGGACTTAAGAGGAGCCTCATCAAACCAGTCAGGCTCCCCTGTGATGCTACAGTCTAAACCAACCTCTGAATTTCAGACAGTCTTGGGCTGAAAAAAAACCCTGTGTAGAGATCTGAGTTATTGTCTGTGCTATGCTGAACTCCAGTGCTTTCTAGAGGAAGATTTGGATACAGAAATTGGATGACTCATTGCAATAGAACAGGACCAATTCAGAAAGCTCATTTTTTCTCTGGGTTCACATAACAATTTAACCCCAATTTTTCAATTTCCCATGCAGTCTGTTATCACAGAGTTTCTGCATCCTGACCTAGCGGAAACCCTACTAATGCTCATAATCATTTTCTTGATTGATGGTTGCTTTTCCTGCTTCTTATTCCTTTGTATGCTTTATTTTCTATGCAGTCAAAAGGTATGATAAGACATTTCTGAAGCTATTTAATGATATTTTATGTTGTAGACATTATTGAAATGGATGGATTTGATGTGAAGTCTTTAGTGACCCTTCTGGGAATCTTTGCTCTTTCTTCCTTTCTTCTGATGATTTTATTTTCACCTGTTGTTGCAGATATTCCTAGCAATGAATTGAAATAAATATCTCATCAGAAAAGCCTGCAGATCCTCTGGATGTATTTCTAATAGTTGACTGCACAAATGTTTTATTTTTCAATCCGTTTAACATGAACTTGTTTGCCCTGTTTCCCAGCGCTGGAGAAACACTCTGAATTCTGAATGCTGAAATAAAAATTGCTGCTATTGTTTAAAACATGCAAAAATGTATCATTTATTCAAATGTAAGTTTTGTAAGTCATTGAATTTCATGGGAGATGAATCATTAGTCAAAGTGCAGACTGCACTAGGGGTCATATTTAATTTATTTTCAAAGCCTTCATTCGTGCTTTTTGGTCCAGTGTGTCATAAGTTATTCAATACACAAAGGTGTCTACTTATGTCTCACAGTAATTAAGCTGATTAAGTCATATTATCACTAACAAGAAGCATTAATTCCACTTGAGTGAATGTTGCAAACAGAGCCAGTGACATTTCCACCACTTAGAGTGAAAACACATTATAGGCGAACTGGGAAGCAAAAGCTTCCCTCAGCCATGGCCTGTTCCTCCATCTGATCTCTGTGGAGGAGTTGGCAACTGATGTTTTCAGAGCAGTGAAAAAGGAAAAGGTGCAAAGGAGCAGAGCAAGTCAGCACGTGACCATCACGCAGATGTTTTTCAGTGTGGCAGAGGCTAAGTTATTATGAGAGAATCTAAAGGGTATTTATTTCTACAAAACATCTGAGATAAAAAAGGAAACAGGGGGAAGGGATCCAGCCAGGAACAGCAGGATGCTCTGTGTGGTGAGTCCAGGGAGATATTTAAGACACAGAGGCAATTTGAAAAGAAATCAGAATAGACCTTGATCCAGTCTTGGCTAAATTAAAGTGTGTTTGTTACAGCATCATCTTCAAGTGAGGAGAGGAGAGGAGAGGAGANAGATTCCCACTGGTCCCCATGGATTTTAGATTTGTCCTGCCAATACTGAGCCCTCTGGAAGCTGAGACCACCTGTATCCCTGGCTTTTCCCAGCCTGACCCAACTGCATACAGAATGCTGTGTCCCTGCTAAGGTTTCCTGGGGGATTTGCTGGCTGCTCCTTGACTGTGCATGGCAGACAGGAGTAGAGCTGAGCACCAGCCCCTCTGGGTCTTTCCCTCTGGCCTCTTTTCTCTCTACCTCTGGATTCATTTTGTCTCTCTGGGATACATTTTCAAGCCATTACAGAGGTATAAGTAATGTTTCCATCCAAACAGTCTATTCAGCAAGAGCACAAACCCCCTGTTTGTGCTGGTGCCCAGAAGCTCTGTGTGCCTGCCTCGCATGGCCTGAAGCATTTTGCAGCCAACTGCACCACATGGCAGCTTTCCCACTGTCCTAGAAGCAAATCTCAAGCTGGCTGGCAGGTCCCTGAAAGCCAAATTTGCCTCTGGATCTCCAAGAGAGCTGCAATGTATGAGAGGGGTATATAGTGAGCATTCTGCTGTGCAGATCTCCAAAGCAGCTCTCATGCCCAGTGCATTACCAGGCTACAGAAACCAGCTAATGCTCATCAGCTGTGCAGGAGTGTAAGCACACTGAGAGTTGTAAAAATAACTAGTTGTAGGGCAAAGACCTTGCATTTTTAATGAGACCCTGTCCCTGTGGGAGATCTTCAAAGGAGATCTCATCTATTAGATGGACGATTCTGACCAGACATGCCCTTTGAAGAGGGATAGTAGTGTGGTTGAATTAGATTTATGCAAGTGCTCTCTCCCCTGAAGCAAGTCCCTTTTTATTGTCCTTTTTGTCAATATGGTGATTGAAATGAAAGATTGAAACTGAGGTCTTGTCAGTGCAGGTTTTCTTTCAACAAAGCAAGATGGGATCCTCAGGGAATGTGGGGTGTTGGGGCCTGGGCTGGGCACTGTGTTGTTCAACTCCCTTTTGGAAGAGGCCTGACCTGGACATGTAAACCTGGGGTTCAGCAAGAGGCACAGATGTGTGTGTGACGGTATCTGTGTCTCTGTGTGTGTATCTATCTCAACCCATGGGCTGAGGACGGTCAGGAGCAATGGAGAGGAGAGGGAGGCATTTTACAGTTGAGCCATGGTAACAGTGGTTAAAAAATGCCAAGAAAAGACACTGCAGAGTGACATATTCATGGGAAGGTGGCAAAACCTGTCCCCTTGGTTTCTCAACCCCATGATTTTCCAAACACATCTTGCAGAGTGTCACTTTCAAATGCCTGGGATTTTGGGGCTCGATTCTGAGCTCAATGTCCCTTTGGGAAGCCACACATGGTAACCTGACACAAAACACTGTCTCCTTGTGTTCATTTGGATCCTGGATGACATGAAGCATTGGGTGTACTGGGTGCTTTTGCTCTGGGAGCTGGAACACAGTAAATGGCTTGGCCCTGCTGCAGAGGGGCTGTGGCTGAGCCCCCATGAGCTCTCTGTAGAAGGGCTGCAGTCCTCTCCCAGTGCCTGACCAGCACCACCTAAAAATGCAGGGAAAGTGCTGCCAGAGCTAATCCGAGGGGAGGGAGAGATGGTCTCTGCCCCACAGGGAGTCAGGTCCATTTGATGCTTTTATTACTTCTTGAGGCTGTTATTAATCTTATTGTATCACTTTACATAATTCCCTTGTTCTTTTGAAGCAGTGGAATAGGCTAATGCTGTACAGAGGTCTCAGGCAGTGGCTGTTTGGGGTTCTTTTTTACCCTTAACACTCTCTTGAGACTCTTGAAGAATGCACTTGGCAGCATAAAATCCTTCATCCTACTGTCTAATTGGGACAGGGAATATTTCATCTACCCATAGTCAGGCAGATGTGAGCTGGGTCTGAAGTCACCAGAAGCAGTCAGGTCCCTTTCATGTCCAAAGCACTGTCCTCCTGGGTTCCTGACTCCCACAGGGCCCCTTTGAATGCTCCTGCCCTCCCACTTCCACTGAACAGCACGTTGGCCACTTGTAGGCAAGGACTTTTCTGGGTTAATCCCAAAAGCCGCATTGCAGCCTCCCCAAGCCACACACTGAGCAAGTAGGGGGTAAGAGAAGGACAGCCACGGTGTGTCCACCACAAGACTTCATCCAAAGGTGAACAGCTTCCCACATCAAGCCCAGAGTTATTCCACCAGCAGATACAGACCTGCCTATCCCCAGGGAGCCAGTCCCTATGCCTGGCACACATCCATGTTATCTCTGGCTCCTGAGGCAAGCTGGTGTGGGGTGAGCATCCAGGGGAAAGCTTAAATGAACCAGAGAAAGCAGAATAACAGAAAAGAGACAATATTGCCAGATCCAGTCCCTCTCCCCAGCAGCTCAAAGCCCTGTATGCCCAAGCTGGAGATGGAGCAAAGGAGCTGTGTGGCACTTCCACCTTCTTCTAGCCATGACCCCAAAGTGCTCCTGAGTCCAGGGGAGGAGGGAAGGGGACCTTGAGCCCCCCAGAATCCAGGAAGAGTGAATAAAATGAGCTCTTGGCATAAATGAATACAATGCTGCTCCAGAATCAGGAGACCAGAGGGACATACACATCTCCTGGTCTCAGGAGCACTGCTCCAGGAGCTGTGCAGCCATCCCTGCTGTCTTGTGCAGTTCAGGGACAGCCAGGAGTCAGGGTGAGCTATTAAAATACAATTTATTGGTACAAATCAGACATCATGAAACAAACTCAGTTTAGAAAGAGCTGTCATGTTCTGCACAGATGGATTGGGAATGAACTGTCCTGTGACCGGAGCGATTGGCAATGGTGACAGACAGACTGGGTGGACAGGTGCAGGGTGAGCAAGGCAGGGAAGAGACTGTTCTGGGGCTGGAGTCCTGCCCTTGAGGGCTCCTGACAGCCAGCTAAAAGTCCTCAAAGAGAAGCAGGGCACAGTGGGAGAGGTCTGTCCTATGCAGGAAGGGTCCCCAGTGCAGGGATTCCTCCAGGTAACTCAGGACTTGGGGAAAACAGAGATCCAAGTGAGCACACAGGGAGGAGGGAGGAGAACGGTCACCTTTGTTGGGGCCACTCCAATGGCTGGAAACTGGTTTTCATTCAGGTGACGTTGCCTTGGGCTAGAGACTTGCCCAGCAGGGCCTCACCTTGTGCCTCTTTCACCTGGTAAGCTAACAGCTCTTCTGGCCCCAATCCCTGTGTGCCCATACTGTTCCTGGGACAAAGGCTGCCTCTGTCCTGGGCCCTGCCTGTGTCCTCAGCTTTGGAGAAGAGAAGACAGACACCAATGGCTGCTCTGGACATGCAACACTTCCCACTGGATCGCAGGGACAGAGCAATGGTCACTGCCCCAGTGCAGAGGGTCAGGCTTGGCTGAACCAGGCTTGGCCTGCATACATTTCCCATGCCTGCTGGGACAGAAATAGAGGCATGCAGCTCAGTACATTCACACAGCCAGACAAGACAAAGTGACAATGTTTACAGAGATGGACAGTCCCTAAGGGGACATGGGAATGGGTAAACTCAAGGCAGGTTTGCTTAAATCTGGTCATATGGACCCCAAACAGCACCTGCTGCCAACACATCTCTGCAGGATGAGATGGGAGAAATGACCCCTTCTTCCCCCCCCACCCCCCAATCCCTATAATTTTCAGTCTCTTGCACCTTACATCCTTTCCCCATGTTCTGGTGAGCTACTTTTCCAGCAGCCCTGCAGAATCCTGAGTGGTCCATACATGAGATTATGTGCTGCAAGTGGACTTGGCAGCTGAAATAATGTGACAGATTCCCAGGAGAGAGCCATCCAGGCTATTTTAGGTCATTGTTGATAACCACACTGTCATGCATGTCACAATAAGTTGTCATCTTCTTCCTCTTGCCAAAGGTGGAGAAGCTGTTCTTGTTCTCCCGACCTGGGAAGAGGGGTCCATCCTTGCTGGAAGGCAGAGTTGGGGTGCCAGGGATGTAGACATTGTGCTGATAATCCAGGGCTGGGATGTGCCCTGGGTACAAGGGGCTGTACTGGGGGGTCCAGATGCTGTTGGGGCCTGCAGAAGCCTTCTGAAACTCTGGAGGAAAGATAAGTGTAAGACTGGCTCAGAAAGGTCACATCCACACCTCAACGGGACAGACACATTCACATCCCAGGATGCAAGTCCTGTGTCAACAACATCTAGAGTCTGGACACCCCTTTCATTCCACAAAACTCTACCATTACTAAGAACAGGGATGTGACACCACTCACTGCACCTCCCACAAGCTACCAGAGGGTCTGATCCTCCCAGCCCCAGTGTCCCAATACTAACCAGAGACAGGGGTCACCAGCGTACACAGCCTCTCATGCTCCTTCTGGAGGGCTCTGCGGATTTCCCCCATGTCCTCCAGGCTCTGGGAGCTAAAGAGAAGAGACTGGTTCAAAGCTGTGTTGGAGATAACCTCCCCATCCCTCACATACCCCTTCCACCTGCTCCCTCTGTTGCTGCAGGGATGGATTTGGTACCTTTTCAGGGTAGGTCGCTGTGTGCTTGGAGGCATCCAGTCTGTGTTGGGTTGCTTGACCTGGAAAACACAGGGAAGGGTGAGGCTGGTTATTGGGACCCTCTGTCAGTCAGCCCAGCCCAGCCCTACCAGCTGAACGCTTCAGCAGCCAGGATGTAGGACCTCACCTCCTCTTTCCCCATGCCCTTTGTAGAGAACCAAAGAATACATTCAATTTTTGGGAAACTGAGACAGCATTGAACCAGCCTTTTCTCTTCTGAACCTTCTTCACCCTCCTAAGACATTGGGGTTGTCTGGGGCTTTGCTCTCTGATTCTGTGAGTTTTAAGTTTGTCCTTCTGGGGATAGACAGGGTTTTTTTCTATTCCTGCTAATTTTCAAAAACCTTTTTTGAAGGTGCAATGGTGACTTAGCCCATGTCTGAGGCATCAAATGATGAAAGGTGCAGAAATTGACTGCATGTCTGATGTCCCAGGAGGATTGCAAAAACTAGGGAAAAATCCCATTATGGGAAGACAGTCCAGCAGTGCAAAGAGACATGTGGAGAGAAACTCTTGGCAGAGAGTCTTGGGCTCTCCTTGGAAGGACTGGTTTATTAAAACTCAAACATAAGTGGATTAGGCGCCTCATCACTCTCCATCCTTGTAATCGTGTTTCAGAAAGAGTCTTTCATCGGGAAAATTAGACATTCCTCATTTCAATACCTAACAAATGTTGACATCAAAATCCCGCCCCTAAGAGACCACTCCCTGCCCGCTGGCACTGCCTGGAACAGCGGCCAGGCCTGGGACGGGAGCGGTGCCGACAGGAGAGGGACCAGCCCGGATGCAGCAGCGGGGTGGAAGGAGAGCAGCTCTGATGCTCAGGCTGTCCCGTTGTGAATTGCTCACTCACAAGAAGGAGAAGCCCCCCCCACCTTCCCACCTCCCCCAGGGCACCGGAGCGTCTCTGTTGCTTCTAATGGGTACAAAAGGCGGTGGGAAGGGATTTCCTCTCGCCTCAGCCGAGCCTGACGCTCCCCCGGTAATTAGACCCATCGGGAAGCTCGGTGGAGTTCCCGCTGCCTGACGGCTCCTAATTCCTGCACTGATCAAAGGCTCCGGTTATTCTCTGAGAGAAGCCGTGCCTGGTTTCTCCCGTGGCAGGGGCTGAGGGAGGGGGCTGGGGGGACTCGCGGCGCACCGGTAAGCGCTGCTGGGCATGGTGTTACCTCCTTGGAGACCTGGAGGTGCTGCTCTGGCCGCGACCGCTTCCCGGGATCCTTCTCGTTGTTCCGTGGGGGGCTGCAGGGTTTGAGGAACATGAAGTCGCTCTGAGCAGACTCAGGACCAAGGCAGACCTTGTAGCAGTAGCCGGGGGGGCCGCCTGCAGGCACGTCAAGGCAGGTGGCAGCCGTGGTCCCCGCGGGGGGCTGTGCCGTCAGGTTGGAAGTCTTCAGGCCATCAGAGGCGAGTCTGGAGCCAGGGCAGCAGTGGCAGCGGGGCGGGGAGCAGCTGTCACCTTGGCGGGAATGTCGCTCGCCACGGCACCGAATGGCTGTGAGGATGAGGATGGCGAGAAGGAAGGTGAAGGAGATGGATCCCAAGGAGACAAGGAGGTAGAGGGTGAGTGGGGAGGATGAGGAGACTTCCGGGGGGAGGCTGAACTCGCTGAAATCAGAAAGAGTCTGAGGCATGGTCTCCACCACAGAAAGCAGGAGGGACACGGTGGCAGAGAGGGCTGGCTGACCCCCATCCCGCACCTGCACCACAAGTTGCTGCCGGGTTGCATCCTGCTCCAGGAAGGAGCGGAGAGTGCGTAGCTCACCCGTGTCTGGTGCCACGCTGAAGAGGGTGAAGTCAGTGGCCTGGAGGAGCTGGTAGGAGAGGCGAGAGTTCAGCCCCGCATCCGCATCCACCGCCGACACCGTGCCCACCAGGTAGCCAGGCCTGGCCGATCGCGGCACCAGCTCAGTGGCCACGGAGCCGTTGTGTGGCAGGGGGGAAACGATGACCGGAGCATTGTCGTTCTGATCCAGCACGAAGATGTGGACAGTGACATTGGCACTGAGTGGGGGGAAACCTGCATCCTGGGCTTGCACTTGGATCTGGAAGCTGCGGATCTGCTCATAGTCGAGGGAGCGCAGGGCGTACATGTGCCCGCTGTCCGAGTTGATAGACACGTAGGTGCCCACAGGCATGCCATGGATGTGCCCATCCGCAATGGAGTAGGACAGGTAGGCATTTTGTTGGCAGTCGGGGTCCAGTGCGCTGACAGAGCAGATGGAGGCACCTGGCGCGTTGTTCTCCATCACATAGACGCTGTAGGAGGGCTGGAGGAAGCGTGGGGCGTTGTCGTTCACGTCGGACACGGGGACAGTGAGGGTGCTGCGGGTCAGCAGGGCAGGCGAGCCCATGTCCCGCGCTGTGATGCTCACGTTGTACTCAGGCACAACCTCCCGGTCCAGCGCCTGCGTGGTGACCAGCGTGTAGTAGTTGCGGAAGGAGGAGCGGAGCTCAAAGGGTACATTGGGGCCAACCTCACAGCTCACACGCCCGTTATCCCCAGAATCCCGGTCCAGAACGCTGATGACAGCAATGACAGTGCCCGGGGGAGCATCCTCCAGCACAGGTGTGGACACAGAGGTGAGGGTCACCTCTGGCGCATTGTCATTGACATCAAGGAGGTGCACAAGCACCCGGCAGTGCACGGCCACAGCTGAGGGTCCACGGTCCTTGGCTTGCACATAGAGCTCGTGGAGACTGGCCCGCTCATAGTCCAGGCGGCCCTTCAGCAGCACCTGCCCGCTCCGGGGCTCGATGTGGAAGAGCTCCCGGACGCGCGGCGGGGCGTGACCACTGAAGGAGTACTCGATCTCCCCGTTGGGGCCCTCATCCAGGTCTGTGGCATTGAGCTGGATGACCAGAGTGCCGGGTGGGGCATCCTCAGGAAGGCTCACACCGTAGGAAGGCTGGTCAAAGGCAGGCACGTTGTCGTTGGCGTCCAGCACCGTGACGAGGATGTGCGCTGTGCCGGAGCGCTCGGGGACGCCGCCGTCGAGGGCCGTGAGCAGCACCCGGTGCACACGCTGCTGCTCGCGGTCCAGGGCGCGCTCCAGCACCAGCTCCGCAAACTTGCTGGCATCGCTGCGAGTCTGCACCTCGAGGGAGAAGAAACCATTGGGGCTGAGGCGGTAGGTGTGCACCGAGTTGGTACCCACGTCGGGATCCTGGGCACTCTCCAGTGGGAAGCGGGCACCGAGCACGGCGGACTCGGCCACCTCCAGCACATACTCTTGCCAGGGGAAAGTGGGAGCGTGGTCGTTGATGTCCAGCACCTCCACCTCGACGCGGTAGAGCTCCAGCGGGCTCTCGACGAGGAGCTGCAGGTGGAGCAGGCAGGTCCCGCCGGCCTCGCACACCTCCTCCCGGTCAATCCGCTCGTTCACGAAGAGGATCCCGTTCTCCAGGTTCACCTCCAGGTGCTGCCTGGCCCCGGCCCGTGACACGATGCGGAACCGCCGCGCTGACAGGGTGGACACGTCCAGCCCCAGGTCCTCTCCCAGGTTGGCCACGAAGGCTCCGTGCTCCAGCTCCTCTGGCACGGCGTAGCGGAGCTGCCCACCCACCGGGCGCCGCGCCGGGGGCCCGGCCAGCAGGAGGAAGAGGAGGGAGCGGAGGAAGAGCTGTCCCCTCCTGGAGCCTACCCCGGCCCCCATAGCCCTGTAGCTTTCCCGGGGACGCGGAGTCGCACCCGCGCAGCCGCCTCCGCCCTCGCCTTCGTTCGCCCCTTGCACTTCCACAGAGTTTCGGGCTCCCGGGGGCGGCATGGGAGGGCCCTGCCCGGAGCTGGGGGCCGAGCTGCGGCCACCAGCGGCCGCTTAACCCTTTCCCCGCTGGCCCAGGCGAGGGGCTGTAATCCGGGTCCCGGTGCCACAACAGAATCTGTTTACCAGAGACGGACGCACCTGGGGAGGAGACCAGCTCCGGGGAGATCCCGTTAACGGTGGTGGGAGCTCCAGCGAGACCGATCGCTGCCCGGGGCACGGGTTTTACCCCACAGATGCTGCGCTCGTCCCCGCGGTAGATTAACAGGAGCCTGGATCGCGGCGGCTGCCAAATCCCCAGCCCCGTCCCCCGCCGTGCCGGTCCTAACCTTTACCAGATGGTTAAGCCCCTCCAGACTTGATTACATTTCCCTGCACACCGTTTTCCTTGTAATGCGGAGTTTTTAATTACCGGAGCAGGGGGGATTACAGCCCTGGATAAAGCTGAGCCCATCAGCGCGGNGTCTCAGCCCCCTCGGGCTCTCGGGGCACGATCCCACCCGACACCACAGGACCTACCCCCCCAGACTCCCAGCGGTTCCCCCACCGCGGGCACAAACTTTCCGCCCCCCTCGGAAGGCGAGGAGGAGGCGGGAGCGGAGCGAGCTGCGGGTCCCCCGCCGGCCCCCGGAGTGCGACAGACGGTGCCCCCTGCTCCCCCCTTCCCCTCCCCGCCCCGGTACCGCTCACGGTCCCTCCGCTGGCCGATCCGTCCTCCCCGCAGACCCGTCTCCACCCGCCGCCTCGCCCGGGCAGCTTCGAGCGTCGCCTCCCACCGGCGCCGTCCCGGGGGGCGCTCGGTAACGGGACGGGGCGGCCGCTGCCCCCGCCCCGCGTCTGATCAGGGTGCGGATAATCCCCTAACGATCTAGTTAAGGGCTCGGCGGGGCTCGGAGCGGCTTTAGCCGGGCACTGATATTTCACCGCCTTTGTCTCTGCCTCCCGGTCCCCGGTGGGAAGGGAATCGCCGGCTTCAACCGCTCCCCCCACTCCGCTCCCTACGGGGACTCGCGTGGGAGGCAGGATCTAGGGGCGACCGGGAGACCGGAGGATGCAGGAGGCGGCAGGGCTGGAGGGATTTGTCGGGCTGGGGAAAGGGGATTTGGTCCCTGGGAGCGCAGCGGGACCCACGCGGGACGTGCCGCGCTCGTGGGGCCGCCGGTCGGGGAGAGGAGCGGGCAGGGGCGGGCAGGTGGAGGAAGCGGCGCGGCTGGGGCACGCGTGGGCTAGGGCCGCTCACAGGTGGAATCGGGACGGCTCCCGGTAAGTGAAGCCTAGGCTGCATCGGAAGCGCCGGTCACTGCCAGCTTGTCCCCAGCACCATCTCCCGCGTCGGGGCCACCCCTGGCGCTGTCGCTGTCACCCCCCGCCCCGATCTNNAGAGATTTTCGGGGTTGACATTTCACTCCCGCCAGTCCTTCCCCGCCTCCTACTAAGTGCATTTAGCAAAATCCTTGGAGTGGCTCTGGTCCTATTGTTTGATTTAGATTAAAATATTCACCATCACCGCCCGCCCCTCCAGGTGCACCGGCAGGATCCGAACCCTCCCGGCTCCCTGCCCGGTCCTTCCCACCCTTTTCCAGCTCTGCTCGGTGGTGCCCTTTCCTCGCCCACTGCAGCTTTTCATCGTTGCTTCCTCGCGGGGGGATCAGTGTCATGTCCCCTCCTTGCTTTCCCTCCCTAAGGGAAGTCACAGGATAGTCCCATCCTGTTCCTTTCCTCATGTCCCCAGACCCTGAGGTGTCTTCCTGTCCCCCTCCCAGCTTCCACGATTTCAGGAGACCAAGGTCAAAAGCGGGTGGGGGCTTAAGAGGGGGGACAGACTTGTTTGGCAGATCCCTTTCCTGATGGAAATGGCACAGACTAGGAGTGCTGCAGAGGGACAGAGGATCGAAAAAAGCCTTGTTTGGGAGGGGAGAGCAGGGTGAGCAGCAGGATGGGGTGGATGGAATGGGGACAGTGCAGCACCCCACTAACACCCCGCTTCATGTCCTGAAGATTTTAAGGCCCCTCTTGTGGTGCAGGGGAGTGTTCAGCTGCCAGCCCTGTTCTCTTGGGGTAAGGAATCAGGACGCAGCTAGGAGCTTGTTTTTGGAAGATGCTGGAAGCTAGAAGGGGGGATGTCTCTCTGAGATGTCTTGGCACAGGCTGGTGGGTGGCCGGTTGCCGCAGGTCAGCGCTGATGTGCCTTGGCAAGGCCACCCGGAGAGATCAGGGAGGGATTCAGGAGGAGATGCCGCAGGTTGAGCTGCCTCGGAAAAGCCACGCAGAGTGCAGGGTTGAGGGGGGACCATCACCCAGCTGCCTGGGGGAACCAAACCTTGGCCAGCCACGACTGTCACTCCATTTTCCTGCCCACTGCGTTCTGGGGCAGCAGAAGGGGCTGCAAGAAACACTGTCCCTGCCAGACCACACAGCCCTTCCCCCAGCTCCCCAGGGCTCCCGTCTGCCCAGCCGTGCATGTGGCTTCACTGCGCCCTTCTCGCTCCAAGCAGGAGCAGTTATAGTTTGTGGTGCCCAAGAGGGCAATCGTGGTGGGAGGGGCAGGTCTCCCGGTGGGAATGAGAGCAGCCCTGGCCCCGCGGCTGGGGAAGTCACGCCGGGGTTGCTTCTGCAGGGTCAGGTGCTGGGGGGCTTGGTCTCTGAAGCCACAGCACTCTGTGAAGTAGGGTGCCCTAATCAGTGCTCCTTCCTCTCCAAAGCTTTGGTTCCCTGCCTTCCCTCAGGAAGAAAACCCATGCCCTGGAGGGAATGGTGGCTGTCTTGGAGGGTTTATCAGGGCACTCTGTCTGCCCTTGGGTGCTGGGATGCAAGAATGTGAAACATGCTCATCTCCTTTCAGAGGCACACAGGGAGAGGATGAGAAGCTAGGGTCATGAGCTAGAGTAAGGAAATTCATATTATGGAAAAAATCTTCACTGTGAGGGTGATAAAACACTGTCACAGGGACCAGACTGGTGCAGGGATTGCCATTCTGGAGATCCTCCTGATCTAGCTCTGAGCAGAGATGTACCAGGGATGTCCAGAGGTCCCAATGGAACAAAACCCTTTGTGATTCAGAAAGCCCCAGTCTGTAGCAACCCATACTGAGCAGAGGTGAGGAGGTCACCAAAGTGAGGGAGGTCACTGCCCAGAGAGTCCAGGGTTCAAGAATGCCAAGGTCCCATGTTTTTCAGGAGCCATTTCTCTTCACAGACACCATGCCCAGAGGTGACTGGAGCAATGAAGGATGCTGGGAGTCTATTCCCACAAGCCTTTGTCTATGGGCTCTGGCCTGACAGATGCTGGAGTTGCTCAGCACCTTCTTCTTCCCCAGCAGTGGTGCAGGGAGACCTTTTGCACCAGGCAGGATGTGTTCATGAAGTTCCATGTGGTTTGTAGGTGAGAAGATGCAGCTGAGGTGATCAACTCAAGGGTCATTACTGGTAGAGGACACTGGATTCTTTTGGCCAGTCACACATAGGAACAACTCCCCCAGTCCCTTTGCCTGGGATAGATGCAAGCTGAGACACAGGCTGAGCTCCGAGCAGACCCTCTGTAGCTGTCATCTACTTTTGAGCATTCTCAGGACATGGGGGCCAGTTCTGGCTCCCTTTAGGAGACAGACTTAATTGGCAGCTCAGGCAGACAGTGCCTCACCTCCTGCTCCAGAGGAGAGGAATTTCTTGCAAGCCCAAGCTGCAAAGGGAGATACTCTGATGGCTGGTGTCTTGTTGAAGACCTGGGATTCAAAGCAAAAGAAGAGATGTGTCTCCGTTTTCCTGAGAGCTGTGATCCATATTGCCCTGGGCATCCTCTCAGAGGATCTGTCTAAAAATGTTCTTTGGGAATGTCTTCTCTCTGCTGAGAAGGACTGAGAAGGAAGGGAAAATCAGTGAGCAGGAAAGCAGGAAACAGTGAGGTGATCGCATGGGGGAAGAGCAGAGGCTTTGGGAGAGAGGAGGTGACACCTCTTCTCTGTCAGGCACGGTGTGACTGATCTTGGAATATCAAGCACAGTGTCTGTGCCTGAAGTTTTGAAAGAAGAATGAAAAATGGATTCAAGGCTTGGAAAAATACATTACAGAGAGAAGTGTAAGTGAAACTGCCTGAATTATGTGCAAAAAGAAGCCAGAGAAGCTTTGATGATAGAGCCAGGCAGGTGTCACAAGGAGGAAGGCTGGGGACAACAGGGCAGTCTTAGGAATGTAGAGCCAGGGCTGGAGCCTGACATCTTCCCATCTTGGGCAGTGAAAGAGAATTGACCTATCAGGACTGTTGATGGTGTCCATATCTTTTGCTGTCCGTAGATCCATGTAGAACACAAGATTCCCAAGTTCCTCAGTATGACTTGATAAAAAGGGAAGACAGGTCCTGGGGAGAGGGATTCTGATTGACCTCATCTCCTCCAACAGAGAAACCACTGCAGCTCTCCCCTCTGTGTGGGTGTTTCTACAAGAAATGTGACCTGCTCTTCCCTGAGAAGAAAGTCCTGTAGCCACAAAGGAGTACCTTGTCAGTTCCCAAAGTAAGGGGCTACAACCCTAACACAGCCCAAACATAACCCTTACAGCTCCCCTTGGCAGGACTACATGATCCTGTGCTTAGATCCTGAAAACTCAACTGTCCTGTCCTGTCCTGTCCTGTCCTGTCCTGTCCTCTCCTCTCCTCTCCTCTCCTCTTCTCTCCTCTCCTTTCCTCTCCTCTCTTGCTAAATAGCAGCTGGAAAAGCTGGATTTGGGACCACAATGAAGAGGCCAAGGGGCAGAATTTGGAGTGGATATTTCCTTGTCCTCTCCCCACACACACTGTTGCATCAATACACAAACAACAACCCGGTGCCTGCAGTCCACGTTGAAGTCCCACATCCCTGGGATAGATTGGTGGTTTCAGAAGGGAAAAGCAGCAAAAGGTATGTTCTCCTTTGTCCCTATTTCTAGATTTTAGCCACCTGATTTTATGGAGCTATCCTGGATGACTAGAGAAGAAATTCTAATTCTTCCAGTCCAGGACAGATATGGGGATGTTTCCTGCTCTCTGCCCCTCCTTTCACTTCATTTCTCTGTCCCAATTCCCAGCATAGGGACCACCTCTACCTTCCCACTCTCCCCTGGCCCCTGCCAGGGACTGTGTGTCCCCCTGAGACACTCCCCAACATCCCCATCTTCTCCTGGGAGCTTTTCAGATCCTCTAGGTCTCCCTTTTCTCCCCCACCAGCCCTACTTCTTTCCTCTCTGTCTGGGAGATCAGTCATCGAGGGTGTCGACACACACGCACCCGACTCCCCCGGGAGGATGGGGAGCTGGAAGCTGGGGGTGGTGTTCTGCTGCGAGAAGGCAAAGCTGCCATCAGCAGCCGCTTTGATCTGGAGACAATTACAGACGAGTGTAGGACCCCGCTCAGCTCAGCCAATAAATAATGGAATTTGTGTGTTGACACAGACAGATTTCCCCCAAACTGTCAGAGAAGAGGAGACGAGTGAGTGAATAGGAGCCCAAGAGGCTGGAGGGAAGGGGAGAGAAGCAGGAAGGGGAAGGGATGAGGAGGGCCTGTGGGAAAACAAGGAGAAGGGAAAAAAAGAAGTTTGGGAAGGCAATACTGACGGGGGGAGCCGGGCAGGGAGGAGAAGGAGCCTTAGGAACACATATTTGTAGAGGGGAAGAAAAATCAAGACAGGAACTGTGGGTGGAAAGGGAGGGGGAAGTGCTGCATACGCAGCTGGAAGCAGAGGGGAAAAAAAATCTGAAGGTGGAAAAGAAAGAGAAGGAGGAACAAAGGCATGGCAGTGTCCCCGGGGCTCCCTGGCTGCCTGGCAGATCACACGCTCTCCGAGCAGGGACCATATTCCCTCAGCCCTCCGCAGAGCGGCCCTGACCCCCCCGGGGCGCTCAGCGCCGCGGAGCTGGCGATGGGGAGGCACGCATGAGTTGGTGAAATGGCGCCACTGGTGCGCAGCCAACAGCAGAAATTTGCTCTGAGATCACAAGTTCCCGAAAAACCTCCTGCGGACGCCCTGTCCCCACGCTCCCCCTGCTCCTCCCCATCTCCCTCTCCCTGCTCCCTCTCCAGCCCGGAGCTGTTTGTTCTCTGGCTGATGATGGTTTTGTACTTCGCTTGCGACAAAGCCAAACCTCCCCTGTGCTCAGGAGCCCCACACTGAGCCCAGCAGAAACCATCCATCCTTTCAGCCAGCTTCCAACCTGTCTGCAGCAGCAGGTCTGACAGGGATGGGGGAGGCACTGGGGCTGTCTCCTTCCTCCTAGTTTGAACATTCAAGAGCCCTGTTTGTTCCCATCTGTGGCCTGACCCAGCTCAGCCCCAAAAATTATGTGGAGAGTGGCCCAACTTGCTGGGGTCTCCAGGTCAAGCACCACTTCACTGTGGGTATACCCTGTTTGAAAAACAGGTGTCCAAGTTTTCCGTCCAAGCTCCAGACAGGAAGCAAAAACCTCCCAGCCCGGAGATTTTCCTCTCTACAGGTCTCCACCCTGCCCTACCCCTGCTTCACATCCTCTTCTTAACCAGTGCCCAGAGAAGCTGTGGCTGCCCCATCCCTGAAAGTGTCCAAGGTGAGGTTGGATGGGGCTTGGAGCAACATGGTCTAGCGGAAGGTGTCCCTGTCCATGGCAGGGGGTGGAACTGGAAGAACTTTGAGGTCCTTTCCAACCCAAACCATTTCAGAACTCTATGATTCCTGCTCCCTTCTGCAGAAATCCCAGCTCCAACCAGGGGCTGGACCTTTTACCTTCTACACTTTATCCCCATGTAAGGAAAGCAGGACAGGTTACAGGCTGAGCCAAGGGTTGACTGATCCATGTGGCTTTCAGTTCACAGGGTGTCTGTAGAGCTGGGGGGGCAGGAATGCTGGCTCCAGGGTTGTGTGGGATCATGCCACAGCAGCAGGTTGACTGATGGAGATGGCAGACCCAGGAGCCTTGGCAGAGCAGGTATTTGGTGGAACAGCCTCCTGGCACTGCTGTAGTGGGTCAAAGCAAGGCAGAAGTGAGGGTTTCCTGGGATATTGCCTGTGGATGTTGTTTAGCTTTAACAATGGCAAATGGCAGGAACGGCTGCCTAACTGGGGCAGCAGTAGCTTGTGGCCTGAGCAGTGGGAGGACTGGAGCTCCTGCCAAGATCTTAAACCTTACGGGATGTAAAACTGATGTAAAGTGCTGAAAAGCTGGGTCTTTTTGCTAATAAAGTCATGGAAGTAGGGAATGATTCAGCTGGCCCAGGGAGAGCAACGCACAGGGCTGGGCTGGGACCCCTTTCCAGAATCACTCCAGGTCCCTGATCCAGTCATTTTACTGGGATAGTGGGAATGCTGCTGCTGCTCCTTCTGTCCCAAGCAGGATGTGCAGAGAGTGAGGGGAAGGTGGGCCAGCAGGAGAGGGCAGGGTTGAGGGGGTAAAAGGGAAGAACAGCTGGATGTTGGTGCTCAGCCCTTCCAGGAGGCCTCAGCTCCTCCTCCCAGGATGAGGCCAGAAAAGAAACCTGGGAGAGAGGAAGTGGAGAGGGCAAGATAGATTTATGTTTTCTCCAGGGTCTGCTGTGGGCACATCTTCAAACAGTGCCATCAATATTTAATGGGACAGAACCATGGGAGGATGGCTCAGGCTAAGCATGGTCCCCAGCCTGGTTAAGACACCCTCATCCTTCCCCCAGGTCCTCAGTGCCAGAGATCATGAGGAACTGCCCCATGGCCAGAGCAGAGCCTTGTACCTCTGCCCAGGTGCTGGGAACAAGCACCAAGCCGGCTTCAGGCACCTCGAAACACTTTCACGGTGAGAACAGGCAGGATACCCCAGCCTAGATGTGGGAACCATGTGAAATGCCCTTCTTTATTCCATCAGATCCCGGTTTTAACTTATGGAAGAGCTGCACTCCCTTTTGACAAGAGCAAAGTGAGAATCAGCAGGTGCAGAGCACCCTGGCCCTCTTTGCTGGTGGGGAGGAAGGGGAAATGCAGAGCTAGGGCCTCCCACTCTCCAGTTAAAACCCCAAGTCCTGACCCAGGGCACATCCAGCACCTTAAGTTCATCATGGAGATGCTGAATGCTAACGAAATGTCACAGAGAACCAACAACTCCAGCGCTGGGGGCCACAAGGTAAGGGTTAACACCCCCACTAAACAGCAGTGGGAGTAAAGAGTTAACGTGGCTGGTGCAGGGAACGTTATCTGTCTCTTCTCTAAATATTATTTCCTCCCATGAAACCAGCTTTTCATCCTTGGCTAGAGGCAGCTCCCGCTGCTGGGAATCCAGCAAGAGCTTGTATCTGCTGCTGCACACACCACTGCTCCCAGCAAGCCGCCAAGACAAAGAGCTGCACTCCCCTGGTGTGAGCAGCTCCAGCACGGGGAGCTGCGGCTGGGGCTGCGGCCCCCAGGGTGCAGGTGGCCTCGGGATGGGTTTGGGGACCACAGGCTTTACACTGAAGAGCAATCTCCTTAATGAAAGCTCTGCACTGCAGAGGGATTTCCTCCCCAGCTCACAGGGACAGGGAGCAGCAGGCAGGGATGGGAAGGGCCTGGTGGCAGGAGGCTGTGCAAGCCCAACAACCTCCCCGGGAAGGTTTTTAGGGGGCTGCCCATTTTACACCTTGCCCCTTGGATGGGCCAGGATGGACAAGAACAGCAAGATGCTCCATGGGGAAACCAAGGCAGCAGCCACTGGCTACAAGGTCACAAGCTGGGAAAGAGGGAGGGTGCAGGGCAGCCCCTCCCAGCAGTGCCAACCAAATTCTGGCTGCAGCGAGGGGCTGGGTGTCTGCAGAGCTGGTGGTTGGGATAAAATGGCTGCTGCTAAATCTTCTCTGAAACGTCCTAAACTTTTAATGTGTATGAAACCACGGCAGCATCCCTTTCGCATCCCGGAGGGCACAAAGGCGCGAGCGTCTCCACTCTCCCATTCAGCCGGAGCCACGTGCTGCAGCCTGAACAGCGCTGGGAACGTGGCTGGAATGAAAGTTGCCCTCCCAGCCCGCGTGCTCAGAGAGCTGAAGTCAAAGGATTGCCAAGTTAAAAGGGTCAAACCTCCAAGGACAGCTGTATCTGACTGGCTATATATCATTTCAATAGCATCTTCAACGGGGATTATAATCTGAATTGAAGCGGAAAGACCTGAGGCAATGAAGCTGTCAGCAGGCTAAGATTAAGGAATTAAAACAGCAGCACAACATTACAGGATTTGTTCTAGATGTATTAGAAAGAGCACGCTAAACACTGCAGCCTTCCCCAGGCTGGAAATTTCATACGAGCACGGAGAAGGGCAAGCACAAGGATTTCATCAATATACATAAAAAGAGAGAGGAGAGTGAGACAGAGCTATGAAAACCCAGCCATGCAAAATATAAATCCTAACTGCAGACGGAAATGAGTCACACAAGGTTTGACTGAGGTAAATAAAAGCTGAAATGAAGTGGATTTAGGGGAGGGCAGAGGTGAAATGACACTGACAGCCAGTAGACAGGAAAAAAATGGCCCTTAATATACTAAGGCTGGTAAAATCTGGAATGCAGCCCAGCCTGTCTTGGATTGCATGATGGAAATGCAGGTCCCCAACCCTGAAGTCCCTTCCCCCTCCCAAGTTCTTACACCCATCTCCAGAATTACTTAAAAAGAATGATGGCAACTGCCCATCTAGGGCAGCTGGGAGCTGAGCCAGGAGAGGAGGGCACACGCCTTGCCTTTGTCTCTGTCGAGGTCCCCAGAAGGCCACCCCAGCTTTGTGCTGATAGGAGACAGCAGCAGCTCTCAAAATAAATAAGGCATCAAACTCCCACCAAAGGACCCATTAAAACAATCCATTTATTTCTGGCAAATTGCACACACCTTTCTTTGATTGGCTCTATCCTAGACCAGTCGTGGGGAGGAATTTCTCCCCTGCCTTAAAGATACCAAAATTACTGGATAAAACACAAAGAAAAGCAGGGAAGTCTCCCTTGAAGAAAAAACACACAGGAAAGTTTCAGCAACCCAGACTCCATGCAGCCACCAGCTCTGCTCAGTACAAGCCATGAAGATGCGGGTTGTACCACTCACACCACTTGATGTGGCACATTTCCTTCTGTTATGATCCTAAAAGAAACTGGATTGCTCCCTGCGCCTCAAATAAAGCCCAGGTAACAACTAGGGCTTGGTTGACAACTAGATTAATCCTGAACCAGGCCACCTGTGCAGAATGGCTGCACTTTATAGACACAAAAATGTACCCAGCAGAGCAGTTCCCTGCACGCACACGGCCACAGAGCAGCTGAGCAGCCAGATCTAGGACACAGAAGGAGATGGGAAGCTAATGAGAGGAGGAGCTTGTTCTGCAGCACAGGTAGAGCATGGAATCACTTTTCAACTCCTCCAGCCAACTTCTACTGAGAGATTTACATACAAGTCCTCAATCAAGTCTTTGAAGAGTTATCCAGAGTTCCCTGGGTAAAAACAAGCTGTTTAAGAGAAAGAGGAGAGTCCAGAACTGCTCAGTGATTCTTTTTGGTTGAGCCAAAACCAGAGAAACCCATCACAGCTGCCATTTCATCATCCTCTTCAAAGGTCAAATCCTCCTCTGCCCGCCTCTTCTTCTCTCTCTGCTTCTCCTTCTTGTAGGCTTTGGCCTTCTCCTCCTGCAGCAAGGGACACAATAGCAACACAATTTGCACCTCCTGAGCTGAGGGAGCTCTTGTGACACTGGGCACTGCACAACTAACACAAGTCCTGCCCACAGCACCCAAGTTGTGCCTGAGGAACAAACAGGCAGCAGAAATCCTGGCCTGCAGTCTCCGAGGAGGAGGTTTCCCAGAGAATACAGACCACCCCACCTCCCACCCCACACGCAGAGCCACACACACAAGAAATAGCCAAAAAAGAAAAAGTGTTATGAAACTCTCTCTCCTGAGCAAACATCACAAGTTCTGCCTGGAATCAAGGCTGAGGCAAGAAGGAGCTGGTTTGAAAGCAGGAGGCTGTTCCCTCATCCAACGCTCCGTGCCAGTGACTGTGATGCCTGTTGGCTCTCGTCCTGGCAGGGTGACAGCTGCTCACTGGAACAGAAGCTGAAGCTCTGAGCAGCTTTGGAGGGGGGGTTGGCATCAAAGAGTTTGCGCTGCTCTAATCAAAGTGTTTTGCTCTGTGAGGATCATGAGCCCTAGCACAAAGCCAGGCTTGTGCCAGGTGACACCAAGCATGGCTTCAGCTCCCAACTTACCAACTGCTCCTGCCATGCCCATCACCACCTGCTGTGCTGTGCCCTGGAGAAACTGCAACGGGAGCTGCTGATTTCCTTGCTGCCATCCATGGACTTGGCAGCAGCTTTTCAACCCACAGCACTCTCTGTCCTGCTGGGGCACCTCCCTCCTACCCCCCAGACAGACAGGGCTCAGTAGCACCACAGCCTGCCTGAGAGCAGAGCCTGGGGCTGCTCTGTGAGCACCCCAAAGGGCTCTCCTGTGGTGATGCAAGGCTCAGGGCTTGAGCTGGGAGACTCAAATGGTCAGTGATTTGTAACCTTAGGTTATGTGGCAGCTGATGGAGGAGAAGCATCCACAGAAGCTCCTCAGCTGTCGGGTTTTCAAATGAACTTGATTTTCATGTTTACTGACACCTAAGCCTAAGTTTGAGAGGAAATCTGATGTCTTTCACCTTCTCCTTACACATCTCACACCACAGCACACTGCTCACAAAGCCCTTCCACACTTGAAGAGGCCACAGAGAAGCAAGTGCAATGTGGAGGACTCCAGCAATCCTAAGAACCATGGAAGCTAAGGAACAAAGGTGCAGGCCTGCTATCAGGGCACACAAGTTCCAACAAAACTAATGCAAGACAAAAAACAGGCACCTGCTGCTTTTAGTCAAAACCTAAAGCATCAAAAATTATCCTCACCAAAAAAGAGGGGAAAAGGGTTTCCAGGGACAGCAGCAGACATTTTTTAAAAAAACAAACAACAAAGAAACAAACCCCACTCACAGCAGCAGATGAGAAGCCCAAGCTAGCAAGAACAAGGCTTCTGTGGAACAAGATTAGGAACCAGGGTTGATTTCCTCCCAAGAAATGCTTCTGGTGAGCTTTGCTTCCTCAGTCATTGCCCAAACTCACCTCCTCACGGAGTTCCTTCATCCTTTCCTCGAAGTCATAGTCCTTCTGCTTCTCCTCCATCTTCTTTTTGTTCACCTCAAAGCGTTTCTTCACCTGGTCCAGTGTGGAACGTTCCACCCGCATGGACATGCCCAGATTTCTCTGGTCTAGAAAACATGAGTGGAATCAGCTGTGTTCAGCAACACTTGCAGCCTTTGGTGCTCTGCAGAGTCCCCATCCCTGATCCCAATTTAAACAGCACAGTGGCCTCTTCCTGCCTGTCATACATCCTCCCAAAGCAGCTTCCAGGCCTGGACTACACCCATGCACATGGATTTCTTATGTCAGAGGGCATGGGCTCTAACCAAAACCAGCAATGACCACAACAAGCCAAACATTACTTGCAATAAGAACACTGCCTATTCTTTTTAAGGTTCCATGTTTGGATGCTCCTTGCCATGTTGGTGCTCTGATGCTCCAGGAAATTTAATCTTGGACCAGTAGAATAAAAAAGGGTTGGAGTGTTGAAAAAGGAGCCATACTAAAACTGACAGACTGGCACCTCTCAGCTGTGGGTGACAATAACTGAGACATGAGTGGCACTCAAGAGATCCTGATTACACGGGACATTCCTAACTAAAGTAGAGACAGAAAATATTAAGCCAGGCTGCCAATTTAGTGTCTTTTTAGGGCAGATTCCCGGTTTTCACTCATGGGCAAGCCTAGGTTGAAGGTGCCTTCCCCAGCAATGTCTCCAAGCCACATTCCTGGATAGATTAAAAAAGCCTGTTGACCTCAGCAGCCGTGCATGGGTCTGTCCCAGGGATGCAGCAGCACTTGGAAGCTCAGACTATACATCAGGAATAGTAAGAGGGCTGCCAAGAGCAAGTAGGTTTGAGCCAGATTTATGGACTGGATCAAAAGTTCCAATGTACTCATACTGAGGTACTGTACAGCAACCACTTTCCAACTCTAGCTCAACCCTGCATCTCATGCCCATCCACAGACATGCCACGATTTTGGATTCCACACTCTCTCATATGGATTTCTTGCTAATCTCCCAACATGTCAAACAAGGCATGTTAACACCCTCCTCCCATTCACATAAAAGCACAGCGTTTTAACACATTGGGTTTTCTTTTCTGAGCTACAGAAAGCCAGCCCTCAGGTCTTTTCTGAGCCCCCAGTTCTCAAAGTGCCTCATGTGCAGGTCTGGAGCACACACACACATCCCTGCCTTTTTGCAAAGATGCCCTTTGCTGACTTTCACAAGGAGCCAAAAACACCTTCAAGGAACAACACAGGAGTGTGTCAGTGTATCTTGCTGCTCCTTTACTTTCTCCACGTTCCCCCACTCTCTGAATGTGCCAAGGAAAAGCAATGCCCATGGTCAGTTCAGTGACTGTACAGTCCTCTTTCTTGGGTTAAACACACTAAGGGAGCAGAGTGATAAACTGGGAATTCTTTCCTCTTGTCCTTATCTTGGCTTAACTGCATCATCACAGCAGCAGAGACAAGAAGCACAGTGAGGTACAAGGCAACACCACCACCACTCTCCTGGACTGAGCTCCACAGTCAAACTGCCCCACTCCTGCCTCTGCTCATCCTCTGTCTCCACCCTCACAAGCTCTGATCCCTGCTCTGGAACTCAGGGACCAGCCAGTTTTGAGCTTCACATTCAACTTCTACAAACAGAAGCTTTTGATCAAAAAGAGTGCTGTGCCAGTCCCAGACCTTTTACTTATCTAAAAATTTCATTACAGTTTCAGTGCTTTAAAAAGCCTCTCTCCAGATTTTCAGGAGACATAGGGATTTGCTGACTCTGGGAAAATACACCATCACTGTTTCTGCTGGGCTTAGTCCATGAAAATGGTCCAGCACCCTGGAAGGTGCCAGGAGATAAAGGCACAGCTCCACAGCTCTCATGAGCAAACAGTCCCCACATCCTGATCTCCAAAGCACGCTGATCCATGGATCAGCCCTCAGACACAGGTGATGCAGGAAAGGAACAACCCTCCAACTCCACCAACCAGAGGCACAGAAATGATCCTTACGTTTTTTGCCATTGATGTGATCCAAGAAGTTAATGGAATCTTTCACCACACAGTCACATACATTACAGTAGTACCTGGCAGGAGAGAGAGAAAAGATTAACCCCAAAGCATGAGACAAACCCCATCCCACAGAACAGCTATTTGAGACAATCCGCATGTCACTTGGGATATGGAACTTCTTTCCAGGACAAGAGGATCCCAGTGCAGAGCAATAGGCAAGGACACACCCCAGATGGACCGGGCTGCCCTGGAGGTACCAACCCTTACACCAACACCCCTCTGAAATAACAGAAACCAAATTCTGACCTGCTCCGCAATGCCAGCCACAGCATCCTCCCCTTCCAGTCACACACAGCTGGGTAGCATGGACTCTGTGACACAACACAGCCTGTCCTCCCCCAGGGCAGGGCTGGCCACCAGCTCCTTTGCATCCCACAGCCTCTCACCTGGCTGCAAGCTGAGTCCTGTCATCTCCATCACCTCACAGAGCATTTCCCTGATGTGCTTTCTGCTCATCTTAAGAGCTGCTGCAAAAGCCCAGCCAGGGGCTGCACTTCCATCCCTGGATGTTGTTCAGGGTTGCACATCTCCCTGGCACTGCTGCCCAGGGAGACATAACAGGTTCACTCCTGAGGTGACAGAAATTCAACACAATCTTTACTTGCTCTTAGGGTGAGCTCAGAATCCTTTCAGCCTTTGGTGGAAAATGATCCACACAAACAGTGGCCAAACATCATTCCTAAGGACAGGTGTCAATGTTTCTCCCATTCCCTGTGCTCAGGTAAACAAATCAGAAGGTCAAATCAGCAGCAGCCCTGGTGTCAGTGCAAGCAGGCCTGGCTAAAGAAAACCAAGCAGGCAACAAATACTTGCCTCCATTGTTCCTAAAGGTGGGCAACACTGGTACCAAGGAATAATGTCCAAAGGGGCTCAGCCTGCTGGGTCTCTTCCATATGTTACCCCAGGAGACACACTTTAGGTGTAAATCAGTGCAGCCCCATTGCCCCAGGCTCCAAACACAGGAGGAAACCAGCTCCTGGTGCCCTGGTGAGGGGTCCCTGCTGTGTCACAGCCCCTCACTGTCACCAGCATGACTCAGACTCCAACAAGGACAACACAACTTACCCTCCCATTTCTGACTGAGGAGTGGTTTTGGTAATGACGATGGTTTTCCCCAGCTTGGATTCCAGGTCCACTTTGTAGTCTCGGTGCCGCAGAAGTTCCCTTTTGACAGGCTGAGCTGGTTTGCCTAAAACATAAACAAAAGGTCAAGCTTGGCGTGGTGGACTTCATGCTCCCCTTGGTGAAGAGAGGCCTGCTGTGAACCAGCGACTACCTGATCGGTGCAGAAAATGTCCCTTTGTTTTTACATCAGTAAAGGATGTAACTTCCTCCTCACTACTTACCAGCTCCCAGTAGAACCAGGTAGAATTCCAAGGTATCTCCAGCTCTGACCTGCGTCAGATTCTGAGAGCTCCTTGTTCCCAAGGGCTGATTGTTCCTCTTTTCTCCCAAAGAACAGGCATACAAAGGTTCTCAGGGATTTTTTTGTCAAAAAAATATACTCAGTGGCAAACATAGGAAAAAGGATCAGAACAAGCCAGATCTTTCCCTTCAGGATTTGACTTCTAGCCACTGTCTCCCTCCCAAATTCCAGGGATTTGGGAGACTCACTGCCCACCCAGCCCTGCTTGCCTGAGGCCAGCACACTACGCACCATCTTTCTTTTCTCTCTCCTCCGTGAGCCGCTTCTCTGCAAGTTTCTCATATTCATCCTTGTCCCACTTCCTGCGGAAGTCCAGGTTCTTGGTCTGGGAGGGAAACAAAGTGCATTTACATTTATCATACAGTCTGATCACCTCTGAGGGGGAAAAAAGTGGAATCACTTGGCCTGCGAGGCCACAGCAGTAAATCAGGGGCATTACATTACATTCCCATGTCCTGTTTTCCTATCTAGGAATTACAGATGTGGCTTAAGAGAATCACTCTCAGCATGCCTCCAGGTCCTTCTAGAAGGATTTCAGAGCACTGAGAGAAGAAATGAGTTCATCTCAATAGCTCCTGAGATGATCATCCAGGCTTTTGCCATGAAAACTAGACCCAAAAGGGATTGAAACTACTGGATCCAAGACTTGGGAAGTGTCCCCTGACAAACATAGCACGGATTACACCTACTCCTTCCAAAAGTCAATTGAACCCAAGTTGCACATAATAGATGGGGAAGCTGTGAAACACAGTTTGAGCTAGAGAGAGCTGGATCAAAATGCAGGAGCAGGGAAGGCTGTTACAGACACCAAAATGCCAACCTTGCCATGAAATCAGAGGCGCCAGCATGGGATTTCCAAGCACAGCAAAGCAAACCAGCAAACACACTGAAACTGTGTCTGTCAAGGCCAGGCTTGGAGGTACCAGGGAATAAAATGCACAGAAAGCTGCTCCTGCAGCTTCACACATAAACACCTCTGAGGCACACTGGGCCTTCAGCAGCTCCACAGAGCTCTCTCTGGCAGTGACAGGATAAGTTCATAGAATAATGGAATGGTTTGGGTTAGCAGGGACCTTAAAGCTCATCTCATTCTACTCCCCAGCCATGGGCAGGGGCACCTTCCACTAGACCAGGTTGTTCCAATCTGGTCCTTGGCCCATCCAGCCTGGCCTTGGACACTTCCAGGGATGGGGCAGCCACACTTTCTCTGGACAACCTGTGCCAGGGCCTGCCCACCCTCACAGGGAAGCATTTCTTCCCAATACCCCATCTAACCCTTCCCTCTGGCATCCTGAAGCCATTCCCCCTTGTCTTGCCACTCCAGATCCCTGTGGAGTGCCCCTGTCCAGCTCTCTGGAAGCCCTTTTTGGCACTGGAAGGGGCTGTAAGGTCTCCCTGGAACCTTCTCTTCTCCAGACTGAACACTCCCAGCTCTCCCAGTCTGTCTCCAGAGCAGAGGAGCTCCAGCCCTCAGAGCATTTTCATGGCCTCCTCTGAACTTGCTCCATTTCTTTTTTGTGCTGAGGTCCTAGAGGTGGACGCAGCACATGCAAGAAGAGATTCTGAATTCAAGTGAAGGTGCTGACAAACACAAAGACTACTTTTTTGGGTGGATTTTCACCCACTCCCCAATGCTGAGGGCAGAAGTGACTGCACAAGAATTGTTTCATTCACATCCGCTCTGACCAAACCAGCTCAGGCTCTTCCCAGTGTCTGCCCCATCTACGCCTCAGGCTGCTGTACCTGGGATCAGTCACAGTTTAACTCAGCCACTTCCCGATTTTCCTGAGCAGATAACTCCCATTTGGACAGAGCTGCATTTCCCTCAGCATGGCAGGGAGAGCCTCTCAGTTTCACATTAAAAAAAGGACAGATGTATTTAAAAACACCTCCGGGAGAGAAGGACCCCCCACAGCCCCCCGCCTTCTCCGTTCAGCCAAATCAAGAATCCAATCACAATCCAAAGGACACAAATCCCATTTGGAGCTACAGCAGCAGCACAGCCATTTAAGGTTCTCTCCTCTGGCAATTCTTCAAATGGAACGAACAACTACTGATAGGGATGAAAATGCCTTAGGGAGGCGTAGAAAAATTCTCATTTATTCCCAGAGCTTTCTTAAGCACTTTAAGGATGTCGTAACAGGTTTTATTAACCACCCTGAGCAAAAGAAAAGAAAATATCACAGAGTGTAAATTAACGTTTGGGGGTATTTTTCAGACTCTCCTGCATGCCAGGCATTATCACAAATCGTAGCTGGTGGGAGTCTGCAGAGGGGGAGGCTTATTTGCTGCTTCTCTCTCTCTCTCTCTCTCTGTTGTAATAGAAGGGAAAAGAGTCTTTTGCAGCTCTTTTACTGATCTGACTCGTCCAGGCATGGGGAAAGAAATTAAACCCAACTGCATTATAAGATCTTGGTTGGACAACATCTGAAGGCATGTTTCTGAATTGCTCTGATGGAGGCAGGGGGGCTGCAAGCCCCAAAATTTTTATCTCAGAGAGTATTTACCGAATTAGTAACAACAATTAATAATCAGAAGTGCCCCTCAGCCTCCCAGAGACAGACATCAATGATCTGCTCAGGATCAGCACTATTAAATGATAGAGAAGCCTCAAGCCTGACTCAATCCAAAAGGAATTTTCATCTGGCAGCTGAGAATAAACGAGAGGCTCCATCTTCCTCCTGGGGAGACATCCTGCTCCTCACCTCCCTCACTGCTCCCTCCATGGAATCACAGAATGAATCATGGAATGGTCTGGATTAGAAGAGACCTTAAATCTCATCCCATTCCACCCCCTGCAGGGACACCTTCCACTAGTCCAGAGTGCTCCAAGCCCTGTCCAACCTGGCCTTGGACACTTCCAGGGATGGGGCAGCCACAGCTTCTCTGGACAAACTGTGCCATGGCCTCGCTTCTCAGCAAGTAGCTTCAAAAGAAGAAAGACGGGCCAAAAAAGCAGAAAAACACAACCACTGGAGATGTTCAAACCGCCTTGGCTCTCCAGTCAGGCCACATCCACGGCATTCACCTCATTCATCCCACCCCAGCATTCACAGAACCTCTAAGGTTGGAAAAGACCTCCAAGACCATCAAGTCCAACCTGTGCCCGATGCCCACCCTGTCACCAGCCCAGAGCACTGAATGCCACACTCCTTGAAAACCTCCAGGGGTGGGGACTCCAAACCTCCCTGACCACCTTTTCCGCGAGAAATTCCTCCCGATGTCCAACCTGAACCTCCCCTGGCACAGTTTGAGGCCGTTCCCCTCTCCTCCTGTCCCATGTTCCCTTGGATTAGAGCCCGACCCCCACCTGGCTCCTCCCTCCTGTCAAGGAGTCCTAGAGTGGTTTCTCCAGCGGTACAGCGTGAANGTCCGAGTCTTTCCTTGCACCCCCCCAGCGGCGGTGACTCCACCCCCTCCCTGCCGCCCGGGGGGCCCTTCCACCCCCGAGGGCACCGGGGCTTCCTTCCCAGGGGGCCCCAAACCTCCCACCGCCCCCGCACCGAGGCCTAAAGAGCCGGGGCACGCCCCCTCCCTCATCCCCCAGGGGCCCCTCACGCCGCGGGCTGGCGGCGCCCCCCAACCGCGGCCCGGCCCGGCCCGGCCNGGGCGGCCCGGCTCTAGGGCGGGCGGATCACAGAACCACTGAGGCTGGGAAAGAGCCCTGAGCCCATCGGACCCAGCCTACGCCCCAATACCACCTCGTCACCCAGGCCGGGGCTCCGAGCGCCACGTCCGAGTCTTTCCTTGCACACCCCCAGCGGCGGTGACTCCACCACCTCCCTGCCGCCCGGGGGGCCCTTCCACCCCCGAGGGCACCGGGGCTTCCTTCCCAGGGGGCCCCAAACCTCCCACCGCCCCCGCACCGAGGCCTAAAGAGCCGGGGCACGCCCCCTCCCTCATCCCCCAGGGGCCCCNCGCACGCCGCGGGCTGGCGGCCCCCCCCACCCGCGGCCCGGCCCGGCCCGGCCCTGCCCAGGCCCCGCCGAGCCCGGGAGGAGCACCGAGGGGGGCAGCGGCACCTCGCACCGCGGGTTCGGGTTCAGGTTCGGGTTCGGCACCTACCCCGCTGCCCGACGCCATGGCGGCCTGAGGGCACCGCACCGCACCAGTGTCGCGCGGCGCCGTAAAGCGCGCCCGCCCCCGGTGTCACGTGCCCCTCTCCCGGTGTCACGTGCCCCTCTCCCGGTGTCACGTGTTCCTCCCGGTGTCACGTCTCCATCTCCCGGTGCCCCGGCCGGTCCCGGCCATGCTGCGCTCCCGTCCCATCCTCATCCTCGC
>WBMV01003414.1:50270-70830 GCA_013396655.1 Campylorhamphus procurvoides
CGGCGCGGCCATGGCGGCGGAGGAGGCGGTGGCGCTGCGGGCACAGGCCGAGGCGGTGCGGAGGCTCAAGCAGGACAAGGCCGACCCCGACGAGGTGCGGGGAGGGAGAGGGGGAGTTCTCGGGAATGCGGCGTCCTCTGGGAGGAGCGGGGCGACTGGGAGGGAGCGGAGTGGGGACTGGGCTGAGGGGGAGGGTGCTGTGGGGGGACTGGGGGTGCTGCTGAAGCTGCTGGTAGGGGTTGGAGGGCTGACTGGGAGGGGGCTGGTGGGGGAGTGGATGGGGTTGCTGGGCTGACTGGGAAGGTGCTGTGGGGGAACTGGGGGTGCTGCTGAAGCTGCTGGTAGGGGTTGGAGGGCTGACTGGGAGGGGGCTGGTGGGGGAGTGGATGGGGTTGCTGGGCTGACTGGGAGGGTGCCGTAGGGGGACTGGGGGTGCTGCTGGTGGGGTTGCTGGGTTTGGGCTGGCAGAACTGGGAATGGGGATGTTGAGAAGGAGGGGAGTGCTGGGCTGGGGAGTGGAAGGGGCTGGGGGATGCATGAGGGACTGGAACTGGTGATACTGGTGTTAGGTGGAAGGATGGTGGGTGTGTTGGGATTAGGAGGAGAGTGCTGGAGGCTGCCAGTGCTGGGGTGCAGCTGGCAGGAGGTGATGGGGATGGAAGGCAGATGTGGATTGAGGCTGTGGGAGTCAGGGAATAGTGGGGGTGCTGAGGTGGTTGTATCAGAAGGGGGAAGCCCTGGAGAGGAGCAGGGAGTGCCCCTCCAGCTGCTGAGAAAGTGGGAATGGTGGGTGGATTGAGTGTATTGAAGCTGGGGAGTCTGGGCGCACTGGGAAGGTGGGTGGGCTTACCCCCAGCTCCCGGCTTGTTTCCTCCCCAGATTGCAAAGGAGGTGGCAAAGCTGCTGGAGATGAAGGCACAGCTGGGGGGAGATGAGGGGAAACCCAAGTTTGTGCTCAAGACCCCCAAGGTAACTCCTCCAAGCACACTCCTGTGCCACTTTGTGTGCGTGTCCTCCCCTGTTCACACACCCAGCACCCCACACACACCTGTGGGCAGCACCCAGCACAGGCGCAGCTTTGTTCTCGTTTCTGTTTCCCTTTTGCTTTTAGCAGCAGAGGAGAGAGGGGTGGAAACAGCTTTGACAGCATCCGACCCAGATACCCATTAACTTAGAGACTTTCTGGTGCTTCTATGGCAAGTTATGAATGCTGAGCAACAAACGAACCAGGTTATGGTGGTGTCACTGACATAGGAAATCATAGAAATATGGAACGATTTTGGTTGGAAGGGGCCTTAAAACTCATTTTGATCCAGCCCCCAGCCATTGGCAGGGACACCTTCCACTAGCCCAGGGTGCTCCAAGCCCCATCCAACCTGGCATGGGACACTCCCAGGGATGGGGCAGCCACAGCTTCTCTGGGCAACCTGTGCCAGGACCTGCCCACCCTCAGGGCCAATAATTTCTTCCCAGTACCTCAATGTGTCAAAACTGTCTCCTTTTTCCATTTCCTGTATTGTATGTTTTGGTAAATGTACTTGTGGTGTGAGCCCTGGAAAGTTGAAAGGTATTTTGCTGTTTGAAGTTGTGGAGAAGGAGATTTTGCAGCTCTGTGAGTGCCAGGGAAACACAATTGAGGTTCCAGCCCATCTCAGCCCTGTCAGTGACAGCTGAAAGCTGCCCATCACTGAACAACCTGTGGGTGGGGACCTATGCCTGGTATCTTTTCCTCCTGCCTGCCGGGTCCTACAGAGTGACAGTGGGAGATCTAGTTAAATAACAGTGTTTTATTTGTTGTTGAGAGCCTAAAGGTGGTCACTGAAATAATTCAGTAACCCTTAACAGCAAAGAAATGGAAGGGGAGCACATCCTGGAGAACTGTAGGCAGGTGTTTCACTGGTGCTGCATTTTTCAACGATGATTTTTCCCTGTGTTTGGAAATTGCAGAGCTGCTGGTTGTTCTCCAGCTTCAGAGTGTGCCTGTCCTCTGATTCCCCCTCTTAGAGTGGCTCATTGGGCAGGGGTCTGGCTCGTAGCTGTGAATTAGAGCTGTGGTCAGGTCCTGGCTGCAATCTCAGGCTCAAAACTCTGACTGTTGGATCTGTTTTACCTCCTTTGTTTCTTGTATTGTTAAACTCCAGACTTAGATTTCACTCTGCAGATTGTGGCAGACTGACCTGTGTCCTGATATTTCCCAATGGTTTTTGGTGCTGCTTTTTACCAATACCTGGCATCTGGACCTGGTCTCTCTGGCTCTGATAGCAGCTTCTTCTTGTTGTTTCTGGCATCTGTCTCACTTCATGCCTTTAACCCAAGGTGTCCTTTGCTCCTTCTTTCCTTCCCTGTCCCCAGGGCACACGAGACTATGGCCCCAAACAAATGGCCATCCGTGAGAGGGTCTTCAATGCCATCATCTCCTGCTTCAAGCGCCATGGAGCAGAAGTCATTGACACACCAGTGTTTGAGCTGAAGGTGAGTGAGGACACACAGCAGGTTGCCTGAGCTGGTGAGGATCCTCCAGTTGAAAGTGTTGAGGGTTGAGTTTTCTTCTTCCAGCTCCTCCCTTTCCTTCCTGCTCTAGGGCTGTTCCCCTGTCACTGAAGATGCTGGTTTTTTGTCTGTTGTTTTGTTGTAGGAGACGCTGACAGGGAAATATGGTGAGGACTCGAAGCTCATCTACGATCTGAAAGATCAGGGAGGAGAGCTGCTGTCCCTGCGCTACGACCTGACAGTATCCTGCCATGGCCTTGTCTGGCCTCTTTTTGGGGCAGTGCTGTCCTGAGGGGGAAGGAGGACCCCAAACTCACAGGGAGAGTGTAAGCAGGCAGTGTGGTTCAGTGAGTGCAGAACCATTGCCCAGTTATTTACTGTGTGTTGCTTCTGTTCAGTGAAGGAATGCTTAGGAACATGGAATATCCTCAAGGGAAGGGATCCATAAGGATCATTGAGCCCAACTTCTGGTGCTGCACAGACTCCCCAGCAATCCCACCCTGTTCCTTAGAGCAATTTGTCCAAACACCCCTGGAGCTCTGGCAGCCTTGGGGCCGTGCCACTGCCCTGGGGAGCCTGTTCAGTAGCCACCACCCTTGGGGGGAAGAAGGTTTTCCTGGTATCCAGCCTAAACCACTCTGACACAGCTCCATGCCCCATGTGTGTGCAGATAAGGAAGATCTGTACTGACCAGATGAGGCTGCTGCAGCACACAGCCCACACGAGACTGAGATCCAGCCTGAGGTGCTGCTGGAAGGTGCCTGAAGGGACACATAATGGCAGCATGTGTGGTCTGTGTCCTGGACAGCTGTGGAGACCTCAGTGACAAGTCCAGCTGTCTCTTAGCAATTCTTTGCCTTGCAGGTGTGGGTTTTGGAGAGAGTGTGAGGATGCAGCACTGCCTGTGACTGATAAATGGGGAGTGGGGGATGATCCCTCCTTGTTCCTATCCTTAACCCTCTGTCCAGGTGCCCTTTGCTCGCTACCTGGCCATGAACAAGATCACCAACATCAAGCGCTACCACATTGCCAAGGTGTACAGGAGGGACAACCCTGCCATGACCCGCGGCCGCTACCGCGAGTTCTACCAGTGTGTGAGTTTGGCTCTTGACCTGGACACTGCAGAGTGAGGCTGTGGGCTGGGCAGCACCTGTGGGCATGTAGCACTGTCAAAATGTAGGATCTAACGCTGTGTTACCCTTCCCTGTGGCTGTGGAAAGCTCTGGAGGATTTACTCATCTCCTTAGTGTGCCCCTATGAGTGTGAAAAACAGCTGGAGAGTGGGAGAGAAGGAATGACAGCTGTGACAGGGTGTTGGTGTGTTGGGGAACTTTGTCCCAGAGCCCCCAGGTGCCCCAGCTATCACCTTCACCCTGTGGGGAAGACAGCTCCTTGCTCCATCCCACAGCGCTTACCAGCTTGGTGGAAGGGAATAATTTCCTTCTGATCCCAAATCTGGCAACAGTTCAGCTGTGGGTGTGTTAGCAGGACACACAAACCAGGCAAGGCCGTGGCGTACGCTACTTCTATGCTGTGTTTAGTCAATCTTAACTTCAAAGGAAGGGAAAACCCAGAGGCCAAATTACAGAACAGGTAGCAAAGCAATTTCCTTCGTGGCTGTCTCGTGGAAGCCCTGAGGAACAGCTTTGTTCTGCTGTACTGACACAGTCCCCAGGGGCTCATATTGCAAACAATTATTTTGTTTGAGAATATTCCTGCTTTGTTACGCAACCTCTGGGGGTACCTTCCAGCTCCAGCTTCATGATTCCCATTTCCAGACGACTTGAGGTCTTTAGCTGCTGTCCCATCTGAAAGACTGCTCCAAGAGCTCACTCCTAGGGTTGGTAGAAATGGTCTTTGAATATCCAGACTAAACTTACTTGTGTCTGATTGCTTAATTCTCCTTGTTTTAGGAATTCAGCTCTTTAAACAGTAGCTGTCATCCCTTGATATGGAGTCTTCCCCTTTCCTAAATAAACATTTGGGAAATGTTTAGAGAAATCTTCCCCTCCTTAGGCCACCTAAATCAAGCTGTTACGTTCTTTCCCTGAACTTCTGGAGTGTTTTCCTTCTCTGCTCAGCCTAGGAGTTTTTATTTCATCTTTTCTTCAATATAATTCACTGGCCTCTGGGTTTTTTCAGTGAGGTTTCACCTGTGCCACATACAGTGGTAGCAGCACTTTCCTGACTGTACTTCCTCACTCAACTTCCACAGGGATTGCATCACCCCTTCTTGCACTCAGCTGTTAGGGATTAACTGATATGATGTCATCTCTTTCCTCCTCCAGTTTCTTTTGGGAGCTCAGTGAAGCCCTGTTGAAATTTACCCACCTAATTAGAATTATTGTACACAAAAGCTCACTGAAGACTTTGTATTTGGGGATTCCTAAATAGGAGTCAAAAAGGGCTCTCTTCTTGTTTCTGTGTTTTATTTCACTCTGAACATGGATGTTGTCCTTGTTATTTTCCAGTCATAGGATACCAGCCTATTAGAGAATCTTTATGGTGGGCTTTAGTTACTCTATGTGCTAGTTCATCTGATAATCTCTGGTGGGGACCACTCAGGCTTTTTGATCTCTTTTTCTGTCTTGGCAGATGAAACTTTGGTTTTGCTTCAGTTTTGCTTCTCTAGTCTTCTTCCCTGATCATTAACTTGATTGACATGTGTATTAAAAAAACCCATCCTATGAATCAAGGTGAAACACTTGTCATTTAGGTCATAGCAAATGACAAGTAGTTTTCTCCTCCCCTTCCTGGTTCCTCTGTTCTGTTTATTTACTGCTGATAGCTCTGCTGGCTCCTTTTTGTAGTTCTTTCAAGGATCTCTCTTCCAAAGTGCCACACAGCAACTGCAGGGCCAGGGGAGCAGGTCAGAGTGTACAAGCTCCTGGCAATGCAGTGGGCACAACAGCACTGCTGGCTTCCTGTCCCTTCTGGATCCCATCTGTAGGGGATAGTCCTCCCTCACACTCCATTTCTGTTGGTTTCTGCACACCACATGCTGTGGTGCTAAACTGCTCCCTGCCTCTTCCTCTGCCCCCAGGACTTTGACATCGCCGGGCAGTTCGACCCGATGATTCCCGATGCCGAGTGCCTGAAGATCGTGCACGAGATCCTGAGTGACCTGCAGCTCGGGGACTTTGTTGTCAAGGTGAGACTGGGTGGGTTCCCTGTGCCATGGTGGGAAGCAGTGGTCATTGTTCCTATTGTTTTCCACAGCAGCACCTGTTCCCACCCTGAGGCCTGATCCAGGAGTTCATCCTGCCTCTCTGCCTCCTTATGCTAAAGGTTGGACCTCAGCTTGGGCTTGCCTTGAGCTGGGAATGCCAGGAGGTTTCCTGAGTCTGCTGTTGGCAGAGTTCTCTCCAGGGCTAACCACAGTCCCCTGAACAATTCCAGCAGCTAACTAGAACCACAGGATCACAGAGTCGGGTTGGAAGGGACCTTAAAGATCATCCAGTTCCAGCTCCCTGCTATGGGCAGGGACACCTTCCACTAGCCCAGGTTGCTCCAAGCCCTGTCCAAGCTGGCCTTGGACACTTCCAGGGATGGGGCAGCCACAGCTTCTCTGGGCAACCTGTGCCAGGCCCTCACCACCCCTATAGTAAAGAATTTCTTCCTAATACCTATCTAAGCAGGTGACAGTCATATCCACTGCCTGCAGTAAAACAGGCTCAGGTTNTGTCAAGGTGAGACTGGGTGGGTTCCCTGTGCCATGGTGGGAAGCAGTGGTCATTGTTCCTATTGTTCAGGATCGCTGCCCTTATCCAACTCCTGATGCCCCCTTAGCAGGGACATCTGCTCAGTGTGTGTGGTGTTGCCTGTAGACTCCTGCCTTCCCAACAAGTCCTCTCTGGACCCGAGGCATTTTCTAGAATGAGAGTTGTACCCTACTGCAGGCTGAGCTTGCTATTTGGTTCAGACACCTCTGTTCCCGTGGGCTGGCAGCAAATGGTGCTGGGTGGGGAGGTTAGGCAGGGTGGGAAGGGTGCACAGCAGCAGGGAGCTGTGGGTAGGAATGTTTGATGTGCAGGAGGGTGGTGGGATCTCAGGGAGACTTGGAGCTGGGTAGTTGCTGGGCTCTGCAGGGAGGGGAGCAGGGCAGGCTGGGTGTTTTGCTCCTGTTGCAGCCCCCATGGGGCAGGAGGGCAGGTACCTCCCCTTGAAGTTGTCTGGGATGAGCTGAAATGCTGTGCCCAGGAACTGGGTGTTTGGGCAGTGGTGACAGCAATGTCTTTGAGGATGGTGACACCCCTGCCATGGGGAGCAGCTCAATAACCTGTCTGTTGTTATTCTTCTCTCTCACGAGCCACAGTCTGGTTGATGTTGATGCTGGAGGATCCCAAACTCCTGAGCAGGCTTTGTTTCTGTCCAGTTTAATTGTAGATGTTCTGACTACCCCTGGAAATGTTGAATCCAGCTGAACCTTTGGCCTCAGTTACATACTATTATGGAACATAATTAAACTATGAAATTCACTATACTATCAATGAAAAAATTAAATCCTTAGTGAGGTTTTAACATAATCAGTTGTTCCTTTGCTCTTACACTGACAAGGCAAGGTAGTGCACTAAGTTCATCTCCTTGGCCCATAGTCTGTTCCTGAGCTGTTTTTACATGCCCACATGAGAAGACTCCTAAGCTCTGAAGGATTTTTGTCTCTGTTGAATGGAGGTGTCTGTGGCTCTAGAAGGAAATGTGATGGCTCTACCCAGGCTTGGTAGGACTCAGTTGTGCTATTTGGCCTGCCCTGGGCAGTTCAGCTCCCTAAGAATGGGAAAGAGAAATGGAAAACAGCAAAAAAAAGTCTTGACAGACATCTAGTTTCTCTTGCATTCTTAAAGCTAGAGGGGAAAGAAACTGGGCACGGCTGAAGCATCTGTTTGAGTCCATAGTTCCTGACATGCTCCCTGTCCCCAGGTCAATGACCGACGCATCCTCGATGGGATGTTTGCAGTGTGTGGGGTCCCAGACAGCAAGTTCCGAACCATCTGCTCCAGCGTGGACAAACTGGATAAGGTATGGGCTGCAACTGCTGCTGCTGGAGTCTCAGTGGGTCTCTGTCCCTCTGGTACTCCTACCATGGCCCACGAGAAGTGGCTGGGAAATGCTAATAAACACAGAGTTGTTCTTGGTGCCACCTTTCCCTGGAGGGGAGTCAGTCAGGGCACAGCAGTCACATAGGAAAAGTGGATCCTCTGCTTTCTTCTCCAGTATCCCATGAGATCATAATAAATGGAAAGGAGGGAGGGGGGAAAAATGCTCTTCACATGGGAGGTTCAGCATTCCAAACCTTCACCTGCTGAAGGTGCTGCTGCTTATGAAGCAGACTCATGACAACCTGCGCCAGACTCGGCCAGGGCATGGAAAAGCCTTTTTGAATGCACTGGCTTCTGTCAGGTGTGAGGAATTGCACTTGTGTCCTGGAATTAGGGAACAGCCCAGACTGGAAGGGATCTTGAAAGATCATCCAGTCTAACCTCTACGAAAATTTCAGACTTCAGTTGCAAGGCAAGTGTGACATACATGTTAAGTCTCTGGTAATGCAGGAGTAGAAGAGTGCAATCCTAAATGCAAGTCTGTAAGACAGTTTGGAGGTCACAGGGCAGAGCAAAATGGAAATCCACAGGTGAGTAGGGTGGCACAGTTGTCATATTGTCCAAGACCCTGTTGATAAACACTGTCCTGCCAGGTGCTGCTGCTGTTGTTTGTTGATATGATGTTCAGCATCCCTGAGGAGGACATGGAGCCTGCAGCATAGAATTCCAGAATAATCCAGGGACCACTGGACAGTGTGAGCCTCTGGCTGTGTCTAACAGCAGGAAACAGCAGTGAGAAAAGTGAGGTGGATATGTGTGTGTGAGGTTTCTGTTTTTTACATGGAAACAGAGAAAAGGATTTGGAGCGAGGAAAAGAGAACCCTGCTTGTTTCATTCACACACAGCTGATTTGGGCTGGTAGCACAGGTACTTTTATCAGTCATGCTGTAGACCTGGCTGTTTGTGTGGTTTGCCCAGGTTTGGTGTGACACACAAGAGCCACCTCAGTGTACAACTGCCCCTGTAAGACACAAGGCAGGATGTGCCCACAGGTTAGGGCTCAGCAAGCTGCCTTGAGAGGGCTGGCTGTTGTGGGGTTCTCCAAGGGATTCAGGCCACTTTGTGGCCTTTTGGGAGGAGGGGAGGGTGCCAGAGAAGAGGTGACTGGTTGTCTTGACTGCAGGCCCTTGTCAGATAAAGATGCTGGAGATCAGTCTATAGGTGTGTATACAGTCCTCTAATAGCCAAGGAAGTGAAACCTTGAAGTAAAGTGAAATCTGAAAACTCGTATTTTTTGGCTAGGGATCCAAAGTAGAATTTGGAAGAACTGTGTGTTCAGAGTCATGTGAGGTGATTGCTTTGAGGAATGCTCCTGACCTTCCTGTGAAACCCTGTTAAACACAGCAGCTTTGTGTCTCACCTCATGTAGTCATGGTGCTTTGTTGAAGGGTGAACTGCCTTTCCCTCTGGGGGCCTCGTTGGATGGTCCAATGAAGTCGGCTGGAGGAAGTCTCACAGCCCTGTTAACAGGGAGATCCTTTGTACAGATATGACCAAAGTGTGGGTTTGGGGCCAGTGTATGTGTGGAAAAGCAATAGGATGGAAGCATTGGGCTGTTTTAGAATAGCATTATTTCCTTATTGTGATTTATCTCAGTGCAGCTGAATGAGATGAAGACTCTGGTTCTCTTTGATCCCTTGGTCAGTGGGAAAACTGCAGCATATTCTGCTTCCATTGGGATTTTTCATCACCCGGCCATCTCCCCACACCTTTTCAGGCATTCCTGAGTGATGTTTCTAACAAAGCACCCAACCAGGGAAGCCACAGCAGCAAGATGGCTTTCAGATTTGGTGTTTTTACAGAATTGATGTTCAATTCTGGACAGCAATCAAACCCAAAGTGTTTTTGTAGGATTGAGGTACAAACAGACTGTGCAGAGGTACAAGAAATGGAGTCACTGCCACAGGACTGTGCTCTGAGAGTTGCTCCTTCTCTCATGCACCTTTTAACCACACTGAAAGGTTTCTGCCGTGCAGAAACCCATCTGTTGGTGGCAGATGTTCTGTTCATCTGCATGTGCAGGACCACCAGAACTACTCCTGGGAGAGGCCACATCCCAGGCTCAGTGGCTGATGCCTTTCTCTCCCCTTGCAGGTGCCGTGGGAAGAAGTGAGGAGCGAGATGGTGGGAGAGAAGGGGCTCTCTCCCGAGGCTGCGGATCGCATCGGGGAGTATGTCCAGCTCCACGGTGAGCACTGTGGGGTCGAGCCCCAGGCAGGGAGGGCTGGGGGAATGGAGGGTGCACGGGGCACACACCTGGCTGGCCGGGGCCACCCTGGCAGGTGCTGCTGCCCTGACACACCTGAGGCACAGCTGGTTCCCACAGGTGGGCTGGACCTGATCGAGCAGCTTCTGCAGGACCCAAAGCTGTCCCAGAACAAGCTGGCCAAGGAGGGGCTGGGGGACATGAAGCTGCTGTTTGAGTACCTGACCCTGTTTGGCATCACGGGGAAGGTGAGGAGCTGTGGGGACAGGAGGGGGTGCTGCCCTCGTGGGCCCACCGAGCACCTGGTGACGGGGCCACGCTCATGCCCTGCAGAGCTCCTTTGACCTGAGCCTGGCCCGGGGCCTGGACTATTACACGGGGGTGATCTTCGAGGCTGTGCTGCTGCAGCAGGAGAACGAGCACGTGGAGGAGCTGGTCGGCATGGGCAGCGTGGCTGGAGGCGGCCGCTACGACGGGCTGGTGGGGATGTTTGATCCCAAGGGCCGGAAGGTGCCCTGCGTGGGGGTCAGCATTGGCATCGAGCGGATCTTCTCCATCCTGGAGCAGAGACTGGAGGTGGGTGCCCTTGGTGCTCAGCTAAGCAGGGAGAAAAAACAGTGGTACAGTGGGTACATCTTCCCCCAGTGTCCCCAGTCCAGCAGATGCAGGATTTCAGTGAGTGTTCCTTGCCACAGCCTCTGGAGAAGCCAGCCAGGCCTCTGCTGTGCTCTGCAGCGGGAGCCAGAACCAGGACATAACCTCTAAATCTCTCTAGCCTGGCAGATGATCTCTGAGGCTCCCACTGAAGGCAAAATCCTTCTTCCCACAGCCCTCAGTCATGGCTTTTCCAGCTGCTACTGTGAAGCCATTTAAAGCCTCTGCAATATCAGATACCCCGGGCAGATACCTCAGTGTTCCCCACTGCATTAGGCATCTGTGTGACTCGAAGTTGTCCTTGGCAGGACAGCATTGCTTTTCAAGGGAAACAGCAGCCTCACACATCTGTTTGTGCTGCCTATGGCATTACAGAGATGAGACAGGGATCAGATGTCCCAGGGCAGGAAACAAAGTGCCTCTGAGGCTTTTCCACATACCTTTTTCCTCTTTCCCTGTCCTCAGAGTTGCTGTACCAGTGTGTCCTCCATCCCAATCAATGGTGTAAAATAGGTCTTTGTAAGCTCCTGAAACACTGCTGCACATTCTTCTTCCCCAGAGGCTTGGGTTGGTTCTTTCTTGGCAGCCAGACACAACTGGAATTTCTAAATAGAGACTGAATTCCTCCCCCACCACCCCCGGTCCTGGCCAGGTTTGTTCCTCTGCAGGTGACCTTTTAAAGGTTTCTCCCTTCAGCAGAGCAGCGGGAAAATGCCACTTGGAGTATCCAGCATCTGCCACAGGACTGAGTGGAGCATCTCAGTTTGCTGCTGTTCATTTAACCCATAGTTAGCAGCTCAGTTGTAGAGCAGAGCCTCTGTCCACCTTCTCCAAGGCTTGCTGCTCCTGAAGTGCTTGGAGCAGATCTCTGGGAGGCCCTTGGGTGTGGAGGAACAGGAGGGAGGCTGTCTTAAGCAGCCCATCATGGAACAACTACAGGGAATGAGGTTCTGTTCCAGGATGGGGTCTGTGGGGCATCCTTGATTCTGAGTTTTATGCTGCTCATCCTGCTGAGTCTGATCCTCTTCACTGCTAAATCCATGGGCCTGGTGTGGTGACCCATCCTGCTCATAGAATCTCAGATACCTTGGTATCTCATCTGTGAGATGATGTCGCATCTTTTGAGTCTTGTCCCCTGTCTAGGCCTCTGAGGAAAAGATCAGGACAACGGAGACACAGGTGCTGGTGGCCTCTGCCCAAAAGAAGCTCCTTGAAGAGCGTCTAAGGCTCATCTCTGAGCTGTGGGATGCTGGAATCAAGGTATGACCTGGTGATGGCAAAGTCAGGAGCTGCCTGGTCCACTCTCTGTGCCAGGAATGGACAGATCTGGCTTTGCTTTGGGAGGGAGGAATTCACAAGGAGCAGGTGGGGAGCAGATTGCCTTCCTGAGTGGAGCCTGACTCTTCCCAGTGTCCCAAGTCAGGTGCTGTCCAGCCTTTCCTGGAGAGCATGACTTGGTTAGCCCTGTAACAGTGCAGGACTGTTCTGTGTCTGTTATTTCAGGACAGGTTCCCAGTGGACAGACTACCGGGATGAGGGCAGGGGAGGGGAATGTCTGAGTGGCCACACTGTTTCTGATACAAGCCAGGATACCCTTGGCCTTCTGACCCACCTGGGCCCACTGTTGGCTCATGTTCAGCCACTGCTGACGAGCACCTCCAGGACCTTTCCCACTGAGCAGCTTTCCAGCCACACTGCCCCAGGCCTGTAACTCTGCAAGGGTTGTTGTGACCCAAAGTCAGGACCCAGCCTTTGGCCTTTTTAAACCTGAGCCTAACCTCCATAAGCCCATCCTCTTCCCCACCACACAGCCTCAGGCTCACCAGACCAGACCAGCAATGCCTGGTTGAGGGGATGCAGTGAGGCAGCCCAGTTGGATGACAGTGCTGTGCTCTGGTTCTCTCTCAGGCAGAGATGCTGTACAAGAAGAACCCCAAGCTGCTGAACCAGCTGCAGTACTGTGAGGACACGGGCATCCCTCTTGTCGCCATTGTGGGTGAGCAGGAGCTCAAGGATGGAGTTGTCAAGCTGCGGATTGTGGCAACCAGGGAGGAGGTGAGGCCCGTGGCAGCTTCCCATGGAATGATTTGCTGTATGGCCCTTCAGCTCAGCCCAGCCCTCCAGACCCAGTGGTCTTTCCAGCAGCTTCTGTAACATCCCACATTCTGGTTCCTTTCCTCATTGGAGCTTCCTGGAGCTGTGGAGAGCTGTTGTCTCCAGCTCTGGAGAGTTTACTATCGTGTGGCCTCCTTGAACTCCCAGCTATTCCTCAGTTCAGGAGCCTGGAGCATGGAGGGGTGATTCAGTGGGCTGTATGGTTGCTCATGCCTTCCATCCACAACATGGGACTGTCAATGAAGGTCTTGGAGGTGCCCTCTTAGAATGAGTGGGAACGAACAGGACTTGCTCAGCCCTGTAACACTGCAGGGCTGGTCTCTGCTGTTGTCTCAGGACAGATTCCCAAAGCAGGCAGCACTGGAACCAGTGCATAGCTCACTGGCTGGATCACTGGCTTTGGAACCAGTAGGAAAGAGTGGGAAGAGCGTTGCCCTCACAACCACTGGTCAGGATAGGGCTTGTTGGCATTGCAGGCAGGTTCCTGCTCATACAGATTTAACTCCAGTGGGTCCTCCAGCCCATTCAATCCCTGCAGAGGGACTGGTGACACCCCAATGTGACCTCCCGAGACACAGGGCCACAACACATCAAGCTGCTGGAGTTGTATTGAAGCAACTTTGTGCTCCCCCTGTGTAGGTCAACATTCGGAGGGAGAGCCTGGTGGAGGAGATCAGGACGCGAACGAGCCAGCCTTAAACCCCCTCTGGACACGTCTCCTCCTCTGTTGGATTCTGGCTGACAGATTTCCTCCTGTAAATGCCTTCGCCAGGCTGTGCAGCAGCGGGTGGAGGGTTGGGGGGGCTTTCAAAGCTGTATTTATTCTTGTCTCATGCCCTCCCTTCCCCGGCGGGGAGCAGAGGCTGCACCGACTCCTGCGCCCTGCCCTGGCCCCCGAGAATGTCGCTGGAGAGATGTGGAAGTGGCTCTGGCAGACCCCTGTGCCACAGTGAGCCGTGGAGCCCCAGCAGACCCCGGCGGGCTTGGCTACAGCTTCTTGTTCCCGTCGCTTTGGATAACCATCCCAGCCCGTCTCTCTGCTCTGGCTGCAGGGCGGTGACCTTATCCCCGGCAAAATGTAACGGCGCTGCTCCCAGAAACATAATAAATCTGTCTGTCCCCACGCCGTGACTCCTGTCCCTGCTTGCCGCTCGGGGCAGCGATTTGCTCACCTGCCTCGCTGAGCCGGAGCCGGTTTTTAAAGGTCACTGTGGATGTTTCTGCAGCCGCGATGTTCCCTCCTGCCTGCGCGTCCCCGCGCTGCTGCCACACCGTGACATGTGCCGAGCCGGCCCCCCGCGGCCGGGGAGAGCTCCGGGAGGGTCCCCCTGCCCCAGACACGGGTGGGACGGGCCCCCCGACCTCCTGTGGGTGCCCCCCAGCCCTCCTCGCTGCTGACCCACGCGTCTCGCTGGGTGTCCTCAAATCAGGTCGGTTTTAAACCCGTGTGGACGGAGCGCGGGGATCATTCCTGACAGAGAGCGTGGGCGCGGCCGGCCGGGACCCCAGCCCCGTCCGGGGCGGAGCGGGGGGCGTCGCTGGGACCTTCCAGACCCCGGCCTGGGCTGTGTGGAGCAGCGGGAGGAGTGGCGGAGGCGGAGCTGTGAGCGCTTTGCCCCCCTTGCCTTCCCCTCCCTTGCATTACCTTGCCTTCCCCATGCCTTGCCTTTGTAAATCAAACTGTGCCTTGCCCCCCTTGCCTTCCCTATCCCTCCTTTGCCTTGCTTTGGCCTCCCCTCCCTTGCCCCGTGTGCCCATGGGGGGCTCCCCGAGGTCTCTTGGGGTCCAGCCCCTGGATCACGGCCCATCCGAGGATCGGGACAGGGGATGGACGGGGGTCCCGGGAGCAGAACCAGGGACGGACCCACGGGAAGCGCCCCTGGACACGCCCCAAGCCCTTCCCCATCCGCTTTATTGTGTATTCTATTGTTATTCTAGTATCACTCGTTATTTGTTATATTGATGTATTGTTATGCTATTGAATTATTTTAATTTTATTCTATTTTTTTATTCTATTACTAGATACTTGATGTTTGTTTAACTAAAGGTTGTAGGGCTGGAATTGAAACACCAGCTGTGGGGCCAGTGGGGGCAATAAAGGCCCTGGGGCTGGAATGGGCACCCCTGGCACTGGAGCCAGAGCCAAAACCATGAGGAACTGAAATGGGAATGCTGGGGCTGGAGCTGAAATAAATCCCATGGGGAAAGGGATGGAGCTGCAGCTCAGGGCCTGCAGGAGCTGCCTGGGGGGTTCCAGCCCGCCCAGTACCAAGCACAAGCCAGGGATGGGGGGCTCAGGGCTGGTCCCAGGGCTCTGAACCAGCACTGGGGCATCTTTGGGATGGGGGACCAGTGGCTGTTCTGACAGGAGAAATAGAAACTTTACTCAGAGTATCCCAGAATGGCCTAATAAGGAACAACATAATCTTAGAGATGTCCTAGAGAATTAGATAAGGGATGTAAATCAAACGTGATGTAAACTAAGCACCCAAATAAGATAAAGGATGAATGTTATAGTTTCTGGTGGTGAAACACCACGACGCTGTGCCTGCTCAGGAACTGAGGTCAAGACAAGGAAGAAGATCCAGAAGGACCTAAAAAGGACTTTCCAATAAGGGTGTGACCATGTAAAGCAAACTAATACGTATTAAATAAGCGAGACTGTCTAATGAATATGTAAACAGTCTCTCTGTCATTTGGCATGTTAGATTAGAGGAGCTGTCCTCCAGAACACCCAGCATGCTGAATAAAAATTGCCCTTTTTAACACCTACAAATTGGTGTTAAGAAATTGATTTCTGCTGCTTTTCAGTACCAGTTCCCAGCCCCTGATGCCAGCAAGGGAGGGCTGTGGGCAGGTGGGGTGTGAGACCTGGGGGTGTGAGGGGGAAGGTGTGTTGGGGGTCAGGTCTCATTTCCCCCAAAGCTGGAGCCCCATTGGCCGGGATGTGACATCTCATGGGGATATTTAAGTGATCACAGTGACTGATTTGTGGCCTTGTCAACAGCCCCGGGGTGTGAGGAGAACCGTGAGTGGCTTTTAGTCGGAGGCAGTGGTAGCTGAGGAGCTGCAGCTGAGGCAGCAGGGCTGGAGGAGGCATAAAAATGTTAGGGATGTGGGTGAAACCACCATGGAGCTGGGATAGGGACTGGGGGGCTGAAGCAAGAATCACTGCAGGGCTGCAGGAGTGACTGTAGGGGTAGATGTAGAATTGCCGTAGGGTTTGGATAGGGACTGTAGAGCTGGAGCTGAAACAAAGATCCTGCCCTGACAAGGAGAAGCAGCTTCAGCTGGTGGTGGTGGGAAGACACAGAGCTGGAGCTGACACAACAGGGTTGGTGGTGAAATAGAGCTTGTGGGACTGGAACTGGAATCATTGTAGGGCTGAGACAGGAACTGGAGTGCTGGAGTTGAAATCCCTCTGGGGCTGAGATAGTGATAGGGGGTCTGGGGAACTGTGGGGCTGGAGCTGAAACATTGCACAGCTGGAGCCAAAACTAAGATCCTGCCATGAGAACCTGGAGCAGCTTCACCTGGCAGGGGAAGGATGTGGAGCTGGAGCTGAAACAGTAGAGCCGGAAGAGAAATAAAGCTTGTGGGGCTGGACCTGGAATCACTGTGGGGCTGGGATAGGGGCTCTAGGGATGGGATAGTGACTGTGGAGTTGGGATAGGGACTGTATGGGATGGAGCCAAAATGTTCTAGAGCTGGAGCCTAAACAAAGTTCCTACCCTAAGAACCAGGAGCAGCTTCAACCAGCAGGAGGGGGCAGATGCAGAGCTGGAGCTGAAACAGCAGAACTGGCAGAGAAATAAAACCCGTCGGGCTGGAGCTGAAATTACTCTGGGGCCGGGATAGGCATGGTGGGGCTGGGATAGGGCCTTATAGGGCTGGAGCTGAAATCTGCAGAGCTGGAGCCAAAAAGATCCTGTCTTGAGAACCAGCATCCTGCATCCTACTCCTCCCTTGCCTTGGCTTGTCTTGCCTACCCCTAGGCAAGGGCAGGAAGAGGAAGGAAAAACAAGGCAATGAACGGGCAGGCAAGGCAAAGCAAGGAAAGGGAGGAGTAGGAAGGGGAAGGCAGTGGAAGAGTCAAAGCAAGGTTAGGAGGGGTTGCAAGGCAAGGGAAAGGCACAGGTTTGGGGCAGAGTGGCTGGAAAGTTGCCCTGTTGGAAAAGGTGCTGGTTGGCAGTGGCTGAACAAGAGCCCAGGTGTGACAATAGGCCAAGGGCACCTGGTTTGTGGCAGCAGGACCAGGGCAGTGACTGTCCCCCTGTGCTCAGCAACACAAAATATGAGGCCATAGAGTGATTTCAGACACTGTCCAGGTGGGCTGATTAACTTTCTGCAAATACTAAAACATGAGGAAGTGTGGGTGATAATCTGTGTTTTAATGTCACCATAAGGCAGATGGAGCTTCCTCTTCATAAACTGCCAAATATAGGCACATTATATAGTCTTCAACCTAGAAAATTATCATAAATGCCAAAATTAAAATGAAATCGTGTCCTTATTAAAATATTAAGTAGCAACTCCTGGCACTAATTCCTATTTGGTTTAAATGAAGACAAACAATATTTCTGTAATTGAAGTTTGATGATGATACAATATTTTCCCCAAAAATAATTTATATTGGGTACATAGCTTAAGGCTTAAAAGTTTCCTTGTGATCCTTTTTAGTACATACCTCAAGTCTTCACTTATCATAATTATTAGGTGGTGGGACTAATTAAAAAGAGAGCACTACTGCCACAATGGAGGTCATTTAGACTCAGTTGAAAGCAGTAAAAACATGCTTAGAACTTCCTGATATAATTTTGCCTCACTAACAGGAATCCTGTAAGTTAACAAAAGAAAACAGCTCATTTGTGCTGGTGATTCAGTGGTTAAGTGTTGCAAAGTTCTAACTAATTCCTCTGCTAATGATGCAGCTGAAGCTCTTTGGTGACCTGAGAGTGCTGGCTCTGGGAAGCTTCAGAACTGTCTCCAAGAAATCAGAGGAAGACAAGAGCAGCTTTTACTATTACTAGTACTCAGAATTTTAGCTGTTCATTCAAAAATCATATTAATTATTCACGCTCCAGAGTGTGTGTGCTTCAAATTGTCAGGGAATTCATTTCCTCAGCCTCTATCCCCATCCCCAGGCTCTCTGAGATGAGTCAGTAGTGGGTGACAGCAAAATTTAAATGTATTATCCAAGTGTGTATGAAGTCACTGGAGAAACTGAAACTGTGGGCACTTCTGCACTTGGTGCTGTAAGAGGGGTGTGAAATTATTAAAGGATATTTGATAATTACTGATAACTGCATGTGGGCTGCACAGTGTGATCCTGGTTTTTCAGTAGCTGGGAGGAAAGTGAGGGGGAAGTGGAATTACTGTGTAATATTTCAATTGATTATTTTATTAAGGGTTTTCATAACCTGAAAATTATCAATTAGTCACAACAGAAACCCCCTTCTCTGAATGAAGACCTGCATCCAAAAAATTACCTGATGGAAGGTGGATTTTTTTTTTTTAATTTTTGAGGAGATTCTGTCCTTTACTTCAGGAGCAGTGAAGAGAGAAGCCTTATGGGTTTATTCCCTGAAAGTATTCCATATACAAAAAATCCATATAAGAATCAAGTTATCTGTTTTGTTGTCTTGGGTAAAACTGACCTGGACCTGCTGAGATCTGAATCTGATTCCAGCTATGAAGTGTTTTCATAAGGTGTGATGAGCCTGTTTAGGAGACTTTTGACCTGCAATTTACAGCCCTGAGAGCCCAGGTAGCAGCACGAGACTGCTCGAAGGAAGCCAACCAGGTGGTCTTTTCTCTTTTTTGAGCAAAGTGTCAGAAGGGCTGAAGAGATCCCCCTTCTATTGTGAAGAGATCTAGCTAATTATTGTTCTAGGAAGGTAAAATTCAAGCCAAGGAGAAATGTTATCCCCTTCTCCAGGATTTCATTATTCAGGGCAGAAGTAGAGAGTTCTGGTCTCTAGCCCAGCACCAAAAATGACACCTGCCACCGTGTTTCTCCTTTAAGAACAAATCAAGCCAAGACAAATCCAAATCTCTCACTCTTCAGGGCCAACACTAGAAAATTATGAGAGTTGTAGAATTACAAGATGCCTCATGCCTTTCCATGAGGAGTATTAGGAGTATAAGCTTTCCTTATCCTCATCCTTACACCTTCCTTATCCTTATCCTTATCCTCTTGTGAACCAATAAAAAGCTTCCGCACTCTCTCCCAGGCAGCTCTGAACAGGGAGCACAGCTGCACAGAAGAAATGTGATTTAATGAGGGTCTAGGACAGACTGCAGTGCTGAAACAAGCTGCCAAGGCAGGCAAGAATATCTACCCCTGCCCACACACCACCAAAGCCTTCTCTCTCTTCTCTGTTTTCCCATGCTTGTCCTTCCCCTAGTCCCTCCCTTTTCCTTTCCTATGTCTATTACCCTCAACATCCCATATGACATTTCACACAATCCTGGGTTCTGCTCTGCACCATCCCCACATTCTCCTCCCTTGCTGTAAGTCTCACACCACTGTGGGCCATCATCGTCCTGAAGATTCCTGACATTTGCAGGAGAAAGTTGCCTAAAGTACATCACCCTGGTGGGCTTGGATGAGCAGGAAGAGAAGTGGGAACAGTTTGGGTTGGGTCTGACCAGCCAAGGGCAGTTTTTGAAAATTAAATGTGTGTTGAGCTAAAGACAAGGAGGTTTTCATCAGAGGAAACCACAGTGTTACAAGTCACCATAAGCTTGTTCCTGGTAGGGGCAAGATCACTCCTGGAAAACAGAAAACAAAAGAAGTCATCACTTAGTTCACTTGGTCTGGGCAAAGCAGGGGTCAAGGTGAGACATGTGACCCCTCAGACATGTCTGAAAAAGGGGAACCATGAGCCTCCCTTACTCCTGCCGTGTTGGGGTGGGTTGAGTTGGCCAAATAATACCCCAAAGACACAGTTTTTGAATGGGGTCATAGAAATCCAGCTAACTCTGGACAGATGAAGAAGGAAAATCCTGTAGCCTAAAAAACAGCTGCCAACAAAAGAGACAGATGTTATTGTGGACAGCCAGAAAGCGGGATTATGGAGCTGGTGCTGTTCCCAGGCCAGTGGATGTGAGCAAGGTTAAAATGCCTGTGGGAGAGGAGGTTGTCTCACAAAATCAGGGACAGGTTAGCCCCTGGAGTGCATGAATAAGGCAAAACAAAGAGGCAATGCCCCACTGGAAGAGAGGGAACAAGCATGGAAAATTCATCTCACACTTCCAAAACCTGCAATCTCTATGGATGAATGTGCATGGAAAAGCTCAGGGTAGCTGAGGTGGCCTGGGAAGCTCAAGGACACAGGATGTATGCAGGACTACAAACCTCTGGTTCTGAAGCAGAAAAGATTAAGAGGTCAGGACAGACAGTCTGGAGAAGCCACATCAAGCAATCCCTCTTGGAATACTTTATCAGGCACCTGTAGCTTGGAAGAACTTCGCCCAAAACTGCCTGTGAGGGGCTGTGTGGGGGAATAGGGGTGTAAAACAAATGTCTCCAGAGCTTCTGTCTCTGGGTACTGGGTATTAGCCAGGATTGCCTGCTCAGGGTAGCACGGAAAAAAGTCTCAAACTGGAGATGCAAAGCTCTTGGCACCTGCTGAGAAGGAGAAGGTGACCAGCATGGACATTTGGGTGCCTTCTGCACTGGCTGATGGAGGCAGGACACAGCTGGAGGGGAGTCGGCATACATGGAAGAGAACAAACATGGGAGAAGCGTGGGTGGCGAGGAATGAGCATGACCTGTGGGGACAGGAAGGGGAATGGAAGAACCCTAAGAGTAGGCGGAGGGGAAGGGGACGAACCTGAGAGCACAAGGGGTTGACCTGGCCCCGCTGCCGCACTCAGGAACCTCTTTTCCAGCCCCCAAAGCCCCTTCCCTCCCCAGGCTCTCATTTTCAGCCCCGACACACCCGAAGAGCCCGGAACCCCCCTGGCTGTCTCCATCCCCCGCCCCGGTCCC
>WBMV01003414.1:75380-177636 GCA_013396655.1 Campylorhamphus procurvoides
TCCGCGCCGCCCCCCCGAGCGCTGGGGCCGCCCCCGGCGGGGCCGGTGGGCGCTGCTGCCCCGCGGGCCGAGGCGCGGCCGTGCCCGGAGCTGCGGGAGTGCAGCGTGCCCGCAGACACCGTGCTCGCCCCGCTGCGGGCGGCCCTCGACTCCTGCCGGCCGTCGGTGCAGGTGAGGCCGAGCCCAGCCGGGACACCGGAGGGGTGGGGAGCGCCCCCCCTGCCCGGGGGGGTCCCGTCCGCTCCCAGCTCACCTCTGCTTGCAGAAACAAGTGTGCAATGACATCGGGCGGCGGCTGACGGTGCTGGAGGACGCGTGGGCGCAGGGGAAGCTGTCGGCACCGGTGAGGAAGAGGATGAGCCTCCTGGTGCAAGGTATGGGGCCGGGGGGGTTGCGGCAGGGCCAGCAGCGGGACCCCGCGGCCCCTGAGAGGGTCCCTGGTGCCGGCAGAGCTGGAGCAGCAGCACTGGGACGCGGCTGACGAGATCCACCGCTCGCTCATGGTGGACCACGTGAACGAGGTGAGCCAGTGGATGGTGGGAGTCAAGCGCCTCATCGCCGAGACGCGGAACCTGCCCGAAAACCTGCCCGACACCCTGCCCGACACAGCCACGGACGGCAGCGCTGCGAGCGAGCCCGGGCCGGGCGAGGAGCAGCCCTGAGAGCGGGGGTGCAGCTGCGGACTGTGAGCGGGCAGCCCTGCCCAGCGCCGCCGGCAGCAGCAGCGCCCCCGCTGCCGGAGGGAGCCTGGGCACCGCGTCTGCTTCCCAATCCTCATCCACGAAAAGGGGATTTTAATCATTGCGACATTTTAGTGGCGATTCATTATGTTTAATAAAACAGCACCCACCTGCGTCCCCGACCACGGTCTGCCCGAGGGTTCTGGCACTGGCGCGTCCTGGGTCTCCCCAGGGAAGAGACAGGATTGCTGGGGAAGCCACGGCAGGGTGCTCCCAGCCCAGAGGATGTGAAGGGAGAAAAGCAGCAGCACCTGGCTGCAGCAGGCAGTGCCTCACGTCCCTGCTGCACTGGCTGCACAGCCTAGCCCCTCTGGAGCCACACTGGGCAGTGGGGGCCCTACAGCAGCCCCAGGCCCAGCTCTGCTGCAGGAGGGGTCCAGGCTGGCTGTGGGGGCCAGTGTGCCAGCTGTCCCCGGCAGCTTCGCAGTGCCAGGATTGGTGCTGCAGCGACAGCCCCTGCTCCCATCTGGGCTTCAGCCTTCCTGGCACAGCTCGGACCAGAGTTTGGGACCCAAGAGCCCTGGGTGACCTCAGCGACAGAGTGGTCCAGGGACACCTGTGCCCACAGTTTGGTGGTGACTGTGCTGTTCCCACACTTGCATTCACCAGCTGCCCCCACCACAGCTGGGGACAGAGCCCCAGGCCTTCACCACCCCCCACCTGCAGTGTCACCCTCTGCACCCTCCTGGTGCTGCTCAGCTCCCTCCCTAGGGGTGTGGAGACCCCACTGAACCCCAAAAGACACACACCAGGGTCAGCACAGGGGTTTCACGGTGTTTATTGATCAAGCATGAGCTCCTAGGCAATTGCACCAGCCACTTGTGCTAGAGCCTGAGGTGTCACACGTCCATCCCCAGCATCAGAGAGGGCTGCAGCCAGCTGGTCACAGTGCCAGCACCTCCACGAGGCCCAGGAACAGGCCCAACCATGGCCTGGAGACGGGGAGCTGGAAACTCAGATGTCCATCTCAAACTGGTCTTGATCTGCAAAGGGCATGGAGGGATATAGGGCAAGGGTTAGGACAGTGCTGCCTTGGGACACACGGGCAGGCAAAGGGGTCAGGAGCTGGAACTGGGGCTTGGCCAGGCTCTCCCCTCGCCCCTGTGGCCAGCCAGGCAGGAGCCCCATGCCCCAGGCAGGTGGTCCATGGGTGGGGACCACGTGCCTGGGCTGCTCACCTGGCATGGCCTCTTCGCTCTCATTCTGCTCCTTGAGCTCCTCCAGCTTGACGAGGCTGGACTGGGCCAGGGATGTGACACCGGGGGTCTGGGGCAGGCAGCAGGGAGGGGTCCTGGCCACGGGTGAATTCTTGCACTCCAGCAGGAACTTGCGGTCGCAGATGATGCGGGTACCTGCCAAAAGCAGGGGCTGTCAGGCACTACTGGCACCAGCCACCCCCATCACTGAGCACCACAGCCCAGAGCAGGGAGTGGGATCCAGTGCTCGGGAACACATCTGGCTCTGGAACCACCATGATGCTTCCCACAGGGCAGCCCATGACACCCGTCCTGCTCAGCAGCTCTTCCCCACATCGTTCCTCCCCTCGAGGCTCCTGGAGCTCCACAGGGCTCAGCACGGGGGGTCCAGCCCAACACCAGCCACCCCTGTGCAGCCTGGAGGGCAGGGCCAGCCACGGGGCACACAGCTTAGCCGAAGCCCAGTGGCCAGGCAGCAGCAGCTCCCTGGGGAGCCCTGCCCAGGGCTGAGCAGCAAAGGCTGGGTGTCCCATGGGGGCACCCTGGGGACCCTCCCATCAGCTCATCCAGCCACCCGCTGCTCCCTGCACAAGGGCAACAGCTGGGTTCGATGGGACACCTCCTCGTCCAGCCTGCCAGGTGTGCAGTGCCCACCTGTGCACCACACCACTTCCCCCCTGTGCCCCAACTGCCTGCCAGCAACACCCAAGGCTGCATCAGCCCATGTGCCACGTCTGCTGCCCTGCTGTCCCCTGCCCAGCCACCCCTGCAGCAGAGCATCAGTTCCCTGCCAGGCTCTGGCAGCAGGTGCAGCCCAGGGTAGTTCCTGCCTCAGGTGCCAAGTGAGCCCAGAGCTCCTGCTTGGCACCACAAACACGTTACACAGTCCCACAGCACCGGGCCAGGCTCCTCCACCCCACAGCAGCTTAATCAAAGGCACACGATGGAGCCAGTGCCCACAGGGTGCACACCTGTGGCTCAACCCAAACATGCCCAGCTCATGGATGAGGCACACACTTCCCACAGGACACACAGCAAAGAAAAGGACCTGCTCAACAGCAGACCCAGGGGCTTTGGTGGGGGGTTAGAAGGGAGGCCTGGGGGGAACTCTGCCACCCAGGGCTGCAGAACTCCGGTGGCAGCAGATTCTCACACCAGTCCCCATGCCTCCTCCTGAGCCAGCCAGCCCCAAGGGACCAGCACTGCACCCACCAGCCCAGTGGCACCTGCCACCAGCCCACTCCCCAGCTGCTCAAGCCCCAGGCCCTGCCTGTGCCTCCCTGCACCACGAGGCAATGATTGCCTGAACTTCGAGCAGGATCTTCCTACAAAGCTTTGGGATCCCCTTTTCCACTTCATCTCCAAGCTGCCACCGCCCCATGGGCCTGCCTGGATCCAGTGCCCCTGTCCCCAAAGACGGGGCTGTGCAGGGACAGCCCAGCAAGGCGCCCACACAGGAAAGAGCTGCCTACGTGAGGCAGGGCTGGGGCAGCTGAGGCCATTCCAGGGACAGTCCCATCTCCATGCTGGGTCTTTCCCCCTGGTATGATGGAGGAGACACTGTCACCCTGGAGCTGTAACCCCTTGGGCTGGGCAGACAGTGGCTCCCCAGGATGGGGCAGGAGGATATGGCAGTACTTTGCTGCAGCGAGGGAGCCCGCAAAAGTGGGCACAGCACCCCTTCCCTGCTGCACCACACCACCACTTGTTTTCAACATCTCTGCTGTTAAGCTATGTGGCAGTGGGTTGGACTGAGTGATCTTTAAGGTCCCTTCAAACCCAAACCCTTCTGTGACTGACTCTATGTGTTTCTCCGGTGGTGTTTGCACTATCAGTCAGGTAGCAGCAGTTCAACTTTTTATGCATTCTTCCTCAAATACCAAGAAAAATATATGAACATACCAACCAGTACTTCTGAGGCTGATTTGCCTGAGCACTCAAATGCTGCTTGTGCACTTTGGTTTCTAAGTACTTTCTCATGCTTTTCCTGGGGAAATTCTGCTGCTGCGTTTGAGGATTTGTCTGGATGAGGTGGAGGAAGGTGAAGTCTCCCTTTGGTCTGAACCCAATGAGAGTGGTCCTTTAGACTGGACACTGTGCACTGTAGTTCCCTGCTTAAGGCATGGACCCAACATTCTGTGTAGTTACTGCATTGCCTTGGAGCAAAAGGAGAAGTAAGTACAGTCCAAGTGCAGAAAGTGGAGAAGTGGGTCAGGAATTAATGTTCATCTTAAGCAGAGCACAAAAATCCTCCTCTTCCTCATGTAAAGGACTTGAGGAGCTCTTACCAGATTTAAAGCTTTACAAGAGACTTAGAATTGAATCTATTATGTTTTCCCCAGTGGGAAGCACTTAGCTCCCAAGATCTGCTTCTGGGTAGCTGCTGAAGGAACCCTGCATTTACCTGCCACTGTTATCAGCCCTTACTTGCAGCCCTGAGCAAAACCTCATCTCTCGGGTGAACCACCTGCAAAAGGAGTGCTTAAAGCAACAGAACTAATCCAGAAGGACAGAAAGGTAACACAGAAGCAGGTTCACACCAATAAAAGGCTCACAACTGGCAGGGGGAAGGGCTCTGCAGACATCAATGACAGATGCCTGCGGCTCCAAACCCTCCCAAATCCTGACTGCACCCACCTGCTCAGAATGTGACCCTGGGATGTGTCACCAGGCACAGGAACAGCTACAGAGGACAACAACATACAGCCCTTTCCAAAATTCTCACACACAACCTATAAATGCTGTTTGCCTTTTATTGAGTATTCAGGTAAATGTTTCACATTAATACAGGCTACATAAAGCAGAGCCACTATACGACATGAAATTTACTCAGCTTTTCCTTTTAAGTCTGTAAACAATTATACAGATATTTACCACCCTAAAAGGTTGAAATCATGTCACCAGCTAGTTCTCTGCTGCGTACAAGGAGCATTCTGCAGTGTTTAGCCAAAAGCACTAGTTTTGCCTGATTTTTAACTTTAAAGTGGCTAAACTAACTGGAGAACGAAATCAGTTTGTATAGGTAAGTCAATTTGTTCTTATACGACGGGCAATCAAGTTTTCATTGTTATAGCCCACAGAAAATCACTTAGTTAGGCATGTGAAAAAAAATCCCCAGGGTTCTTCAAGGTCATGAAGTTTCCCAAACCAGGCTAAAAAAAGGACAGACCCCCTTAAATCAGTTGACGTACTTGAGATGCATGTTTCCAATGTGAGGTGCCCAGGTGCCAGGCCAAATCTACAGCAAGAAATAAAAAGACAAATCTATTATGAAAACAAATAAAAGTTCCTTTAACAGTGTTTAACCACTGAGGGAGAGCATAAGGCTTCCCCCAAAATACAACTAGACTGTCCAAGGGCGGGAGCTCTCCAGCTCCAGCCAAGATCTGATTGACAACCTGCAAGGTGTTGAGTACAGATATAAACCCTCTCACTTGTGACAGTCCATTACCTGGCTGAGCAGTCTTGAAATGCTGCTCATTTTACCTGGAAGGTTTGGTACTGACAGCTCCATAGATTTTTTATGAAAACACACATACACACACAGAGTAGGGGAAAGTCACGCAAACAATATCAATTCTAGTTTCAAAGAACTGAAAAAAAAACCCAACCGTGTCACCAATCCAAAAATGGGTATCACACCACCGTATAAAGCCCCAGGTAAGCACAGGTGGGAAAAGGCAGCCACACTACCTGCTGAGCATCAGTACATTCTGTTGAGTTCTGGACAACTTTGATCATGGGATTCCAGGCAGGATCTGGAGTATGGAGCCCATTAAAGAGGGGCCCTCCTGGGCCATCTGCCAGCTGGGGGTGCGAGGGGATCAGGGTGCCGCCGTACATGGAGATGGGCAGGCCCTGAGGGGACAAGAGAGCATTCAGTGAAGGGTGGCTGTAGGACCACATCTGTCCAGGTGACAGAGGCAGGTCACATCCATACAGAACACTCCCCTAATGGCAGGAGTCTCAGCACTGTGAGGAAACACTGGGGCAGATTATTGGACATGGTGACTCTTCAGAGCTGAAGACTGCAGTCAGCTCAGCCATTTATTCTGAACTTGCACCTTACAGAGGCTCCAGCACACACAGAGCTTTGGGATGAGCCCACAACACAGTGGTCTCAGTGCACCCTCCTCTCTGCAGCCCACGACAGCCATGAGGCACATGTGGGGCTGCATTGAGCAGAGCCCAGGCACAGCCTGAGCTGACCAGACTCAGTTAAAGACTTTCTGCAATCCCTAATGGCCATGTAAAATATCCTGTCAGTTCAGAAAAGGCAAGTTACAGAGCAGCTTTTTCCAAATACAAGAATTCTTTCTCTATGGGTGAATTATCCTGTTCTACCATGCATAAGATGCCAAGAGTACATGCTATAGGTCCTTCTGAAACATGCTGTGAGTCCTCTCATCCTGCCACTTCCTTAAGAAAGGTGTGTGGTACTGTGGGCAGGATTTGTGCTGAAAGCATTAAGCAAACCTTTAATCTGCCTCAAGAGCTGAGCAAGTTCTGTGAAACCTTTCTGAGCCTCAGAGAGAGGAAACACTGGAGAGCAATGGAGACCTTCAGGTTCTGACCAGAGAACATCTGCAATCTACAAACTCTGTTTTCCTTTAGATGTGCCTCCAGGTTGGGTAGTCCTGGGATGAAAGGAGGTTCAGGACTGGGGTGGTGAGCAATGGCAGCAGAGGAACACATACATGGAGTGTGAACAGGCAGAACAGGAGATACAACAAAGTCAGTCCATGGTCATTTCACAGACTAAACCCAACCTTTTGTAACTTACTTTAGAAAAATCCACAAAACTATTTGGCATAGGTTGGTGGAAAATATTCGAGGGAGCCACTATTCCAGAATCATCTCGCTCCATGGGCTGATGCTGAGAAAATGTGCCTGGGTCCGACAGCTGCTGATGCATTGGATGACTCCCCATGACAGGCTGAGACCAACCTGACAGGCCTTCTGGAAAGGAGATTGAAAATAGCTGCTTAAATTCACTGCAGATACTCTGGATCAGAATTCAGCAGCTGAACACACCTTTATCCACCCAAAGGCTCCCTGAAAACACAGCCAGAGGTATCTGAGGGCTCTGCTCTGGCCAGGGCAGACGTCCCACAGCAGAAGGTACCTGCAGGTCTAGGCTGATAATGCATCACAGACAAGCCAAACACACCTGTCTGACCTGCATGCCCCAAGCCTCTCTCAGGGATGCTGCAGCAGACCCTGTGTAAGGCTGGCTACACATCCTCCTCCCCTCCAGCCTCTCATGTACTGTAGGAACACAGAGAAAAGCTACACTTGTGACAGGGGCAAAAGTAGGGAAAGGGCAGCCTGGTGAGGCCAGGTAAGTTTGGCCATCCTGATCCTCCAGGATGGAGAGGATGGGGACTACCAGGAACTGGGAGTTCCAGGTGTTGACAGCAGAACAGTGAAGATCCAGCACTGTCTGTGAGCACACACAAGGTTTCCTTGTAAAAACACAGCAGTGATGAGACACAAGTCAGTCAAAGTGTGGAGGGCTTTGCTGAAACATACAACAAACACAGGACTCAAATGTCTGTCTTTAAAGTTGCCAGTGGAAACACTCTACACTACAAATGCTGCACTTCCTCCTTTCCCCAGAAACTTCACTTCCCACAGCTGACACCAGCTCTTTCTTCGGGATGTGCTGCATGGAAATTGGGCACTGGCTGTGGAACGTCATTCCCCCCCAGCTTTCCTTTCACAGAACTTCTGACATGCCCTGGAGTCCCTTCAAGGCACCCTGGGCTGTACGAGAGGCTCACCAGACACGCTGTTCACTCCGAAGGACCAGATGCCACTGTGGCCCACGGGAGCTGTGAAGTTGGTTCCCAAGGGGGTCGGAGTGACGGAGCCTCCCTGCCGGATCCTGGCAAGTCTCTCAGTCCCGATGGGAGGGGGAACCTTTCGATCTTGATTGGCGTTACCCGTTTTTGGCTGGCCCAGGTTGGAAGGTGCAGAAGCAGCTGAGAGGGGCGAAGATGATCCTGAGGAAACTGATGGAATAGGAGATTCACCTGCTGAAAAGAGTATTTCTTTTGCTTAATTACACACAAAGCACACAAGGTATTAAGCATAAATGCCACCTGCTCTATCCCCCCAGTATTATCTCAAAGCAAATTATTAAATGTTTTAAAAGCTTTTTTCTTTTGGCAAGCATTCTTCAAGTCTTTCAAAGAAATTCTGTCTACAAGTTATTTTAAAGCTAAAATCAACATTATAACACAAATGCTTTCAGCCATCAGAATCGTGATATTCTCATGACATAGCAGTGTATCTAAATTAATTACAAGAAAGAATAAGAAACATGGAAGAGTTCCAGGAAGAGGTGAAAACAGCCAAAATACTATAAATATCTAAACAGCCTGGTTTTGGTATCCACCACTTCCAGCAGAAGAGAAATCAGACAGCTTCCCAAAGCCACAGGTGTGACCTAAGAGCGTAAGTCCTGCCAACTTCAGAAGTGTCACTGACTCTCCTTGGGAAATCCAACTTCCTTTGAGCACTCCTTTATACATTTTGGTTCTTAAGCTCAGAGTGGCAGTGAAGTTGCATGCAGTGACAAGAAAAACCTCTTCAACTAAGATTCTGAATCAAAGACCCATATTTTCTGTAAAGCTACTTCCATGTTCTTCCCACTATGAGGAAACCCCACTGTTACCTTGGATGATGCTCAAATATTTTGGAACATTTAAAGTGTAATTCCAGATCCCAATTTAAAAAAAAGAACAAAAAAAAAGGAAAAAAGGCAAGTATAACTTCAAACCATGACAAACATGACATTTTTGCCTAATACTGCACTCAAACTACTTAGTGGGGAAACTTTAGCTTCCTATAATCACCTCCACTCCCCCACAGATTAATGCCCCCTTCTCTCAGAGCCTACAATGACTCAGTTTTTTTTTCCCAAATATACCTTTAGCAATGCTACCAGAATGAATGACATGGGAAAAAAACCCCATAAAATAGCACAGCTTGGGATCTGCACACCATCCTCACAGCTGCTAAAAGCAATTGGAAAGCATTTTGTGCATCACTGGGTAATTTCCCCTCAAGTTAGAAATCTACTAAAGACAACAGCTATGAATTTATAGTTAACTAAGACAGACCCATGAAGTTCCTACATGAATTTGTTGCGCTTGTCCAAGGATGTGGTGAAAAATGCTGTCTGTTAAAGCTGGGAGTCCCAACAGGCGCTGGCCCTTGAAGGTAAACCCGTGCTCCTTGTATGTTTGCTGAAAAGCCTGTCAAAGGACCTGAAGAAGAAGTTGTAGAGCTGTTGGATGGATCTAGAGAGGGTAAGCCTGAAATAAACATAAATTTGATTAAGTATCTCTCTTTGGGAACCTGCTTCAAAGCACTAGAGAAAGCTAGTGCTCCAAATATAATTAAAGCATCTCATCACCTTCAGGGGCATCTGCACATGGTAAGGTGCATGATTCTCCCTTAGAAACCACAGAGGCATTTCTGGAGGCTCTCTGGTTTGGCCTCAAGTTTTAGCAAAAACAGCCATCCCTTTGGTCACTGAAAGGAAATGATCTTAGCAGAGAGGGCAGAGCAGGAAAGCTGGGAGTGGCCAGGATCTTTGCTTACAAAAACGCCACATGAATCCAACAGGGATACAGGGCTCTGTGAAAGTCCCAGAGGAATTCAGCACCGGGGAAGGAACTCTCTGCAGGATGGGCTTTGCCATCCCATAGGTACCTTCACATAGAGATCAGTCAGAGCATGCTGTGGCCAGAGAGACAGGGCTGATGTGGCACAGCAGCACAGGAGAGGGGGCTGCTCTTCCTCCAGGGACATGTGAGAGGAAGACGGAGATGGAGAAAGAGTTTGAAGTCCCACAAAAGTTATTAACAAGGGGGAATCACAGTTTTTTTAATAAGCCAAAGCTTTTAAGTACTTTTCCAAAACGCTGTAAAAGCTCTTATCACACGTTATTACCTGAAAGCAGAAACGGGCATGGCCATAAATTCACATGAGTTTTGGGTTTAGTTTCAAGGGCCTATTAAACAGGATTAGTTTCAAAACCATTTAAACATTTCAAAATGACCACAACCAGGACCAGCCTATATTGCTGCAGAGCGAGGTTGAAGGCTGTGCCTACACACACCCCAGCACAAACAGCACTGGTGCCAGGCAGTACCTCAGGTCACAGACTAGAGGGGCACCTTTCAGCACCTGGATAGTTCCTGAAAACCAGGTCATTTTCCCCCAATGTTATCAACCAAGTCAACCTGACTTACTGCTTCCAGAAGTGCCATATCCAACCTGCTCACATGGACAGAAATGACCTGCTGGATTTGAAGGAGGTATTTTTCTCACTAGCCTAAAGGTTAGAAAGAGAAGGCTCCCTTACAGCCAAAGACAAATACATCCCCCCTGCTGCTGGGACATGGGGTGCTCAGCTGAGGGACCCTCAGTGTGAGAGGACAGTTTTCCCAGGTTTGTCACAGCACAAAGTGCAGGACCCGTGGCTCCAAAGAGGATGCCAATGCCAGTGACTTCACTGTGGTTGACCTGAGTTTGTCTGGAGTTACAGACTGGCTCCAGTACCTGTCCCATGCAGCCACGGACAGGACACTCTGGCCAACACTCCACCCACAAACATTGCAGCCCAAAGGCCCCTGTGATGACCAATTCCACCACAAATCAAAGCACAAGCTGCCATCTGGCTGAAAAACCACCAAAGATCCCAAGTCTGCCCAGGACAGAAGGGTAAGAGAGGTGCTGCTGCCCATGGGCACTGCTGGGTTCCTAAACAGAGAACAAGGCAGGGATTATGACAAAAACAACTCTTCTGCAGGAAAGGGATGCCCAGCCACATTTTTGGGTGGCTCAGTGGGATGATGGGTATACAGCTTTGGGGTACACAGCTTTTGAAGTGCAATGACTGGACAGGTAAGGCCCCTTCAGCACTGCTGGATGTGTTCCATGTGCTGAAGGGAGCGAAACAGCCAGAGATTCACAATTCAGAGTTTTTAGGTCATAACACTTTCTGTCATTATCTTGTCCTTCATAACAGTGGATGAAAAACTTGGTTCATTATTAAAAGTGGCTAACCTGAACAATGACTTACCGAATCCCAATTGCAGTAATGAGCTTCCTATTCACATACTTACAGAAAAATCAAGTTTTGTAACACTAAACCCTTCTGCAATACCATACTCTGCAGTTAGCTGGGCCATGAACTCAAACTCTTCATCATGCTCTGGAAGCATAACTGAGCTTTTGAGAGGAGTGTGCTGATCTCACACCAACTCTCCTCAAAATTCAGTTTGCCAAAGCCCCCAGGCACTTCTGTAGACATTGCTCATTGCAAGGGCTACCTCCACCTTTAGAGGAACAGCCACAACACTCAGTCACTCCATGTGGAACAGTCTATTTCACACAATTCCACACTCATGCGCTGCTTCCTAAGCATTTTTCAAGTTTGTGACTTCTTCTAATGGGCAAGGCCTCCAACCCCTTCTTAAAATGCAGAGGAAAGAAGTAACAAGTAGATTTCTTTCAGTCTTTTCCACAGCCTCCCCAAATGGTTGGGCTAAGCCTGCCCTCACTCTGCAAGCTGCAAGGACAAGAGACCTAAAATGTGGGACAAATAGGCCATTTCCAAAACAAATCCACAGCCAGTAAGACTGCAGGGGAATCTGTGCCTCAAAGGAACTGGTGAATCAGAGAAAACTCAAGCTGCAGCTGAGCTTACCCATGAACAGGAAAAGCAGAGTATCAGAACTCCACAGAGGGGTGAGAAGCTGCTAAGAAAAAGCTGGTTTAGTGCACAAACTATACCAAATCTCTATCAAATCAGTTTAGAGGTGGTCACTAAGAAATATTATTTGTGGAAAAATGTCCTTGGCCCAACTGTGCCAGACAGGCACAAAAGATACACCCCTGCTCCCTGAGGTGTAGAGTCACATCTGAGTGCAGAGACTGGAGTCCACCTGCTCCATAGCCATCACCATCCCCTCTCACCACATGGAATTGCCAAGCCAGGCCTAGGCTGCTCCTTGTCCATCTTGCTGCTGTTGACCAAAGGATGGGCCAGCAGTGACTGGCCCTTTTGCTCCTTCTCAAAATCTCATGAACCCTGTCACTGAACCCTGTGGAAACAGCCACAGGAGTCCCCAGTTCAACCCACCTTGGATGCTGAGCTTAGGACAAGCCAGTGAATGAGGTGGATGGACAGGTCACACTTAGGCTCTGAGGGAAGGTGTTGGAGAGGTCCTCAGCCTACTGTGCCCATTCTTTTCCTCACTATCACACCTTCCAAACATCCCCTCCCCAGGCTCTCCTAAACCCACCTCCTCCTGGGTGACAGACAATTTAGATTCTGAAATAAAGGTGATCAAAAGCAGCGTGAAGTAAAATGACATTAAATGAATCAACTTTTTATGACCAGGTGACCTGCCTGGTGGATGAGGGGAACGCTGTGGATGTGTCTGCCTGGACTTCAGCAAAGCCTTTGACACCATCTCCCATAACATACTCCTGGAAAAGCTGAGGCCAGGGCTTGGCCAGGGGCACTCTCTGCTGGGTTAGGAGCCGGCTGGATGGCCGTGCCCAGAGTGCTGGGGAATGGACCTGCACCCAGTTAGTGTCCAGTCACTCGTGGTGTCCCCAGGGATCAGTGCTGGGCTCAATCCTGTTTAATATCTTTATGGATGATCTGGATGAGGGGATCCAGTCTACCTTTAGCAAATTTGGAGATGACACCAAGTTGGGGGGAGTGTTGATCTGCTGGAAGGCAGGAGGGCTCTGCAGATGGACATGGACAGGCTGGATAGATGAGCTGAATCCAATGGTATCATATTTATCAAGACCAAGTGCTGGGTCCTGCACTTTGGCCACAACAACTCCCTGCAGCACCACAGGCTGGAGACAGAGTGGCTGCACAGGGCCAGGCAAAAAGGGACCTGGGGGTTCTGACTGACAGCAGCTGAACATCAGCAGTTTGTGCCCAGGTGGGCAAGAAGGCCAATGGCATCCTCGCCTGGATCAGGAATAGTGTGGCCAGCAGGACCAGGGAAGTGATTCTGCCCCTGCTCTGGGCACTGCTGAGGCCACACCTCAAGTGCTGTGTCCAGTGCTGGGCCCCTCAGTTTAAGAAGGATACTGAGGTGCTGGAACAAGTCCAGAGAAGGGCAATAAGGCTGGTGAAGGGTCTGGAGCACAAGTCCCTGAGAAGAGGCTCAAGGAGCTGGGGTTGTTCAGCCTGGAGAAGAGGAGGCTCAGGGGTGACCTCATCACTCTCTACAACTCCCTGACAGGAGGCTGTAGCCAGGTGGGGGTCGGTCCCTTCTCCCAGGCAACCAGCAGTAGGACAAGAGGTCAGTCAAACTGCACCAGGGGAGGTTTAGGCTGGACATTAGAAGTTCTTTAGAGAGAGAGTGATTGGGCATTGGAATGCACTGCCCAGGGAGGTGGTGGAGTCACCATCCCTGAAGGTATTTAAGAAGAGACTGGATGTAGCACTGAGTGCTCTAGTCTAGTAGACAAGTGGTGTTGGGTCATTGGTTGGACTTGACGATCTCAGGTCTTTTCCAGCCTCATAGATTCTCTAACTTAAGGACCTGACTAACCAGTCACCGCCTGCCAAGCACAATTTTAGCAGCACCCCCACCTATTTGCAGTTTTAGTTCACTATGCAATATCCTAATCAAATCCCAGCTCAGAAAAAAATGTGTTCCATTCAAATATTTTTGAGCTTCAGTTGAGAACTTCACACTTATCTCCCCAAAGTCAACTCATGAGCTGTCCTTGACTGTAACAAACCTTCCTAACCCAGGGCAGAAACAGATTTACACTGCCTTTTAAATACTTACAGTCATTTAAGGATATATAAAGGACTAAGAAATTTTCCCCCACAACAAACAGATGACCTTTGCACACGGAAACAGCAAAATGTTTTGCTGCTGTGGGAAATCCCAGTCAGCTATGTTTGCATATGCAGGATGCCATGGGAAGAGAAATCAGCAGATCCCACTTGCCATAAGCTTTCTGCCTCAGGGGTTATTTCAGCAACAGCCAACTCCCAGTTTAGAGGAAAAGCTGAACCACTGTCAAGTGCTTCTGGAGCCTGCTGAGAGTCTGACAGCTCTTTATTAACAGTCTCTGATGAGTATCTGGTTCTGCTTACTAGGCTGAGACTGGATGGGGCACACAGGTCTAGGCGTGCCCTGGCTTTGCAGAGCTATACAGCCCAAATTCAACTACTAAGAAAACTACAGTCATAGCAAACACACCAGTTTTGTGGTTAAAGCCAGTGGTTTGCAGAAGTCCTGCAATCAACTTAGAGGAATGGGAATGCTGAAAATCTTTCCTCACCATTACATCTTCTAAACACTCCTTTCTCCTTTAGTCTGAAAGTCAAACTACTTGACTTGTCCCAGCCAAGCATTCAAGTCCTGAAGCATTAGCCCAAATACCCAGCACACTGTGAGGGTAAGGCTCTTCAGCTACCCCAGGGCACCCCACAGCCACCATGGCAAGGGCAAAGGGTGGCAGAGAATAGATCTCTTGAGGGTCCCTTCCAGCCAAATGGGTGCAGCCAGTTGTCTGCAACACAGTTTGAACACTAAGATAAAAATCCTTCAAGCAGAGCACAGCAAAACTCAGTGTCAGTGCTCCTAACCCATTTCAAACAAATCCAGATAAGCGTGGACTGCTACACTGAACTTCCTAATAAAACACCTCATGCAGTAGCACACCAACTTCTCAAAGCACAAAATATGCTTATTCAAATCCCAGAGTCACATCAAGAATCAAAAGGCACAGAGAGTTCCCTCTCACTGAGTCAAGGTGGAGTCTCACATAAGATATGGAACACATCCATACAGTCACTGCTGCAGCTGGAACCTCCAGGAGTCCTCAGGTTTGGTGTTACCCCCCACTATATTCCATTCCAACCCAAAACCTAACATCAGTGCTACTCTACAAACAGGTGGGAGCATTCCTGTGTCTGACAGAGGACAAGCAAAACAATGCCTGCCATCTTCCCAACACCTAACAGCCTGGAGGAGCTGAAGAAGAAAAAAATCATCAACATTTTAATGAGCACTTGTTAAAAGCAGGCCATCCTCATTACACGAGCATTCTCCCGAGTGTCATTTGTAGGCTACTTCTGCATCAGCTTGAGATGATCAAATTGCAAGTGCAACAGAGAAAGAATTTTGTCCTGTGCATGATCTTAATGACTTACCTACAGGACTAGTTGAAACCCGTTGGGAAGGTGGCCTGAAACCAGGAGCCTTGGAGTTGTCAGGATGGACGTTTTCCACGTGTCCTAGCACAGAGTTATTCAGAAAGGTAGACTGAACAGTGAAGGATGGGTCAGCTGCTGCTCGGGTAGAGAGTGGACAGTCTCCCCATGCTTGGTTAGCTGGCACCTGGTTGCTATCAAAAAGACTACTAAAGTGATTGAAGAGCGTTGCTGGCCCAAAGGCAGGAGGCAATGATTTGTTTGCTGGGTTAATGTGCATCTGAGAACCGTTCATAACGTTCATGGCTGATGAAAGCTGCACTGCAGCAGGTGGACCTTGAGAAGGTGTTAAAGGAACTTGATTCGTAACAAAAATAGACTGAGGATCTTGATGGAGGTTTGCATTTGGTACCACTGAATAGAAAGAACCTCTGGACTGCATCCTGTGAGTAACTCGAGGTGCTGGTACAGCTACTTGAGGTAAGTTACTGTTGTCCTGATTATCTGCAACAACTGACCTGGGTGACGCTAAGCTTAAAGGAGCAGTTTCTGAGCTGGATGAAAAAGACATCGACATGGAAGGGCTGATCTCCGCCATGCTGGTCGGCAGTATCTCCTCTTGGGCGTTACTGAGCGGCGCAGGGCTGCTCGAGGGGCGGGTTTCGGTGCCCCCCGAGCTGCTGCTGGCTGGCACACTGCAACTGCTTGCGGCCGAAGCTGGTGCGTTCGCGGGCGGCTGCTCCGGGGTCGGCACCTTCTCCTTGGGCGCCGAGACAGCCGAGAACGAGTCCGCCTTCAGCGCGGAATGCTGCGCCTGCGGAGCGCTGGATGGCAGGAACGCCGTGGGCACCTGCCCGTTGTTTGGGGAGGCAGAGGGAGCTGAGGGCAGAGTGCTACAGGTGCTCGTCACAGTTGAGATGGCTGTGGCTGCAGCGCTCGTCTTGGGAACGCAGGCAAAGAGCTGCTTCCTGACCGAGGAGGGAGTCCGGTTACTGGTGACACACAGCGGCTGGGTGGAAGCGGCTACAGACGAGGCAGTAACGGGACAACTGGATGTAGCTAATCCAGGAGACTCCGTCTGCAAAACATTTCCGTTCTGATTACCTACACGACTCGAACTATTATGCTTTGGAGAGCTGTTTGTGCTGCCAGGGTTAACTGGTCTCACTGGGAATGGTCCCCAAGTGTTCGGCGAAGGTGAAAAGGTTCCTCCAAATTGGGCCATAGGTAAGCGAGGGTGCCGGATCTGTTGCATAGTTTGGGCAGCCAGCAAGGCAAAATGAGGGTGAGAATAAGCGAGAGGAAGAGACACCGGAAAAGATGAGCGCACGTTCGCAGGGACATTCTTGTTCAGTTTGTTAGTAGGCTGGAAAGTAGATAGTGTTGATGACTGCGACGTGACGAGGGGCGGTGCTCCCAGAGGAAAGGAGTTCTTGTTGGAAGCAGTCGCAGTGCTGACTCCGGATGAGAAGTTTGCATGGATTGATTTGGTGCTCGAAGCAGGTGTTCTTATATGAGTTTTAGGGATCAAGTCTTCCAGTTCCTTGGCAGGATCTTGAATAAGGGCATTGATGAGTTGCACTGCGTATCGCGTGGACTCTGTACCACCCCTAGGTTAAATACAAACAGATTTATCTTTTGCAAAAGGAAGTCCCACTTTGTGCAACATTCCGTAGCCTCAATTTCATACTGATCTATTGTATATTTACTTCAGTAAGTTATTTCTTGACTTCTGTGTATCTTAAGGATTATCTTTCAAGTCACCTGTCAGTGTATCTTGGCAACAGGAATGTGTGTCCTATTCCAGTATCAAGAAGCTAAACAGGTCCCATCTTAAAAAGCAAACAAACTTCTCAATAAATGACACTGTGGACTAACTCAAGACTTTAATTTTGAGATACTGTACCTTATGGTGATCATTCTCTCTCCATTCTTATCTTTTTGCTTATCAACATCAATGTGGGCGCCAGTGACATCTTGAATTGCCGTGATGTTGCACCCACCTCTTCCCATTATTCTAGATACGACAGAAGCTGGGACTGATAATTTCTTTGACCTATATCAAAGATCAGAAATCTGTGAGATGCATTGTCTGACAGTGGCTGAAACAATATTCTTAAGTTTCAGGGCAGTAAGTGTTTTTTTGCTGATACATTCTTCACCCTTTGGAGCCTCTCTCAAATTCCCCCACTCAAATTACTCATCCTGAGTACCTGACAAGGACTCTCCAGAAGCATTTATTCCAGCACTATTGTAACACAGATATATGTGCCTCACACTGCTTCAGAAACACTTCTGGATTTTATCTTGTCTTGTGTACCTCTCCAAAGCAAGACAAATCCTTAGCTTCTCAACCTAAATTTACATGAACAGCACTGCTTCAAACATAAAAGTCTGTAGCTCAGCTATCATATCAAGGAGGAGGTGGCTTTCCAATGTTTTCCCAGTGATCAGCTCTGTAATACACCTGAATCCAATGCCTTTGAGTATTCACCTCTTTCAGACCTCAAGATCTGAAGTGCAGCATCACCAATGACCAACAGTAGGTGGCAGATGGCGAAGGTGTGCAGGGCTTTGATTTAGGTTGCTGATGGAAGCCCCTGTAAAGGCAGCCAAGACTTGCAGCAAAAGGCTCACTATCAGGCCACAGCGCTGTCACCAAAGTCAGTCAGTTTAGGGTTTTCACGTGACACTGGGGGGTCAGTGCAGACACACAGTATTGGGAAGTCTTGGAGCATAAGCTCTGCTTGCACCCAAACCCCAGCTGTGGTCTCTGGGCCACCACTGTCCCCAAACTTTATGGTGTGGACTTCTGGCACTCACACACTGCTTTCAGGGTTCAAAGCAGGTTCAGAAACCACTGATCACATGGGATAGATCCTTCCCCTACCCCCTGCAAGGCTGCCAGCTTCACTGAGCTATTCCAGTGCTGGAAACTATTCCAGTCCTTGATCCTCAGGGAATTGTTTCTCACTTAACAGGACTTAAAGGAAACACCTTTTATTCTAAACATCTAAATATATGGAAATACTCTAAAGCATTGCCTCATGTTGCCAAGGTGGTTTTCTTTCCCCCTCTCCTGTCAAGACAGCACACTACAACCTTTCACATCCCCAGAACCTCAGAGCATGCACCCTGTTCTATCTGAAGACTGTTTTCTGCTTTGGGTCTTCTTCCACGCCTCCAACCCCAAGGCTACGCTCTCAAGCCAGACATTCCAGCCACTTCCTTTCAATCCAGAGCTTCCATCATCACCTAACTTTCAAGAACACTCATATTGCTCACAGGGTCCCTGACTGTACCTTGATCTGCTTCCACTTCCACCCACCAGGGACCCCAGGGAGACATTTCTCCTCCAAGAGAGCCCATTCCAGTGCCCAGTCCCTTCCCACTCCAACACCCCCAGTCCTTTCCCTCCCTCCTTGCCAAGGCTGATGGTGCTGACCTGGAGAAGTGTCCCAAACAGTACCTTTTTGCTCCGGAACAGCAGCGCCCTCCTCTCTGCAGCTGAAATTGCTCAATCGGTGTTGGCTGCAGAGTGTTGCTGGGGGGAGGGTCTTTCAAAACTCTGCCCACTTGCCTGTCAGGGGCAGAAGGGATGTTTGCATCCGTTACTTTGATAGACATCCCTTCTAGCTGGGGGATCACTCACAGGGAAAGGGAAGGAGAAGAATTCTTGTTGAGACCAGGAGAGGCTTTGGGAGAGGAAGCCGTGCAGCTCCCAGGCACTGCCACCACACTTCTATGGTCACCAACAAAGCTCTTTGGCAGGACACACTTCCATCAGCCAGGGCACAGCAAACACCAGTGCAGAACTGTATGGAATGTTCCTCATGGCACAGGGAAGGAGGACAGGGCGGGTTCTGGATGCCATCTCTAGAACCCTGCCACAGCCAGAAGAGCAGACAACACCCACGTGAGCAGTTGAGCTGAGCTGGTAAGACTTGAGAGCCCCAGGAGAGCTGGAGCAACCCCAGGTCAGAGGTGGATCAGCTGCTGTCTGGGGGCTCCCTGTCTGCACGACTCCCCAGGAGGGTGACAGGCTGCTACCACACACCCAGCAAGGCCATGGCACCGTGGAGAGCCCCACTGGCAGCCATATCAAAAGGCAGAGGCCAAACCAACTCTCCGAGGATTCAAACACTTAAATTTTCATATTAGACTGCCTTTTTAAAGCTTTATTAACAACAATCTGTGGCTTCCACTAATCTGAACATATTAAATTCTCTGTACAATTATGTTCTTTGCACACAGCCTGAAATTCTCCAAAATGGGCATATCTGATCACTGCCACTGCAGAACACAAAAGCAGGAGGGCTTTCTAAGTGCACCCAAAGCATCTGACACTTGTCTGTTTGTCCTGTATTCCTTTTTGACAAAGGGAACAAAAAGAGGAAAGCCAGATGATCATTCTAGTTACAAGCAGTAGATATCATAAAGGTTACAAGAAAGATACTGGCCATACAATAAATCCCAGCACATTTTCAAAGGAAAAGTCTGCTTTACAGAAAACCTTTAAATCTCACTGTACCTCTAAGCACTCACTTTTAGATGACAAAATTCTCCACGGAACCAGCGATCAAGGTCACTGTCCAAAGCACAATGAATTTTGGCCTTGAAGAGATCATCCACCTCTCCTCTCCTCACATCCATCCTGCCTTTAGTTCATGTGCAATCATCTGCTGTAGGGCTTTTCATTGCCCTCCGCTCCCCTCCCCTTTTATCTTTACTCCACTGAACTCACAGGTAAAGAAAACTCTCATACCAAATAAAAGGTTCATGTCATGCTGACAATTTAGTGAGGAGTTACTACAAATTAGGACTGCAATTGCTTTTTATAGCACTGAAAGAGTAAAGGGGATAGATTTTCTATAAGTTAATTCAAGAATTATATAATCTTGCTGGACATTCTATATTCAAGAATAATTTACAGGCTAAAAAGTTTGTAGATAGTTTGTAAACATAGAACTGAAGTCTTTACCTTCTAACCACTTCTTTCCAGCCTTCTTCTCTTTTCTGGCCTCTTTTTGGACTGGTCAGATTCAGCTTTACATTTGGAGAGGTCAGAGGCAGGGAAACAGCCTTATAAGTAGTCGACAAAGAATTTGAATGACCCTCACCATCAAGTCTGTGAACAGAAATGTGCTGATTACAAATCACAGAATAAAATGACAATGTAAAGTTTATATTTCTGCAGCTTGAAACTAGTAGCATGAACTGTTTTCATTCTTTATTTTCTATCTGAAGGAACTGTTGCGTGACTTTGGGGAGGCTTAGTTTTCACTTTTTAGTCCACTCTATGCCCTTCCTCCAAAATGCAGAGTTAAAGTGAATTAAGTAGTACCAGAAGCCCGAAGGACACCAGAATAAAATAGTTCACAACAGGAGGTACACAGCCACTTAGGCACCTCCTGTGTCTATACTGTGCTCTCCCTGCTTGAAGAGCAATGTTTAGACTATAAACCTTTTAAGATGGCAGCATGTTCTCTCTTTATCATTGTAAGTTCCAGCTCTCTGATAATACACCTGCCCAAGGCACTTGAAAGTTCTGTGGAGAACTTCTCAGATAACAAAAATTGAGGCAAAGAGAACAAGAAAATGCATGTGAAAGAAAAGAACCAAGTCTACTGGGGAATATCAACACCAGAATAAACTTTAAAAGCTCTTTCCTGCTCTATCTGAAAATATCTAGTTATTTTTTCAGAAGAGCATTGCTATGAAGCCCAAGTTTCAGTTTTCATTACAGTAGCATTGTCTGTGACTACAGAGGAGAGGAATTCAGGAAGGGCATAAATTTAGATATGATTTTCAGACAAAGACTACCTAAGAGCCAAAAAGCACCTGCAGAAGTCAGTAAATATACTAGCCCCATTTACATATCTTGATTCCTCAGTGCACTTTATCTAACAGAAGAACCACCTCTAACAAGGAGTCACAAGTGTGCATTTAGCTGGCCCTGCTGCAGTGAACTGCACAGGACCCCAAAACTCTTGTAGCAGACTTTGAATAAAAGGGCCAAGGCTGAAACAATTCATGTTTCTAGGGCAGAACATAGGCAAATTCCAATTTCTATCATTTCTATCATTCCTAAGGGGAGCCCAGAACACAACCCTTCAACCATAAGGGCCAATAAATTCACTCTTTCTGCACCTAACTTTAACCTGGGGGAAAAGAAAGGAAAAAGAAAATCCCAACTCTCTTCCCAATCCCAGACAAACTCCTCAATCAGTCTAACAACAACTCTCTCTCTGTCCTTCTTGATGCCAGAATGTTTGTGTGCTTACTGAAGATTGGTTCTCAGTCAGCCCAGTATCCTGCAGATCAACCCCTGTACCCTCTCCCTTCCCTCAGTGCAGGAAATGGAAAGAAAAAACAAACCTATGGAGGATCAGACTTGTACTACTGAGATGTAAAAATAAACAAAGACTCCAGACCCAGATGGGATCTAAGCTTTCTGATTCAGACCAATGAGCTATTCAGAAACTGGTGTTGTAAAAGTTATCAGCACAAACCCTGACAACTGAATGATCTTCCAAACCATTCACATGGCTCCTGAACACCCCAAGTTTTTCTGATTCTCACCTCTGGCTCGACAAGGTTAAATCAAACTGGCCATCAACCTGGCAGGTGAAATGCTCGGAGTCATCAGCTTCTTCCCTCCTTAAAACAAAGGGATTGCAAGTCAAATCAGCTAATGATGAAACGATAAAACACTCAAAGGTAGCAAAACTACGTCTGCAAACGGATGATTAACAAGGAAGTGCCAGCTTTACTTAGTCCCAGCATATTAATTTTAAAACCTATTCTAACAAAGCTGGCAATGAAACACACATGCTTAACGAGTACAGACGGCCATTTTGCTCAAACAGTATTAAAAACTAGGCAGAAACGCCAAAAAATTTTATCTTTACCATTTTCAAGAGTTTGTGTTAACAAACTTGACAGTATTACTTAGGAGCTACACAAATAAAGCAGACTCAAGTCTCTCCAGGCTTTGTGAATGTCTCTGTTGGTGGAGAGCTTAAGATACAGAAAACTGACACTGGCACAGGTGGAACCTTGTGAAACAACAGGGAATTAGCAGAGCAGTCTCACCTGGTTGGTGTTTTGGAAGCTGAGGTGCTGGTTTTCTCCTCCTGAGAGGGGATGAGCAGTGAGGCATAGCGCCGCTCCGAGGAATTCGTATCCATTGTGAAGTTCAGCTCTTGGCTCTTCCCTCCACTGCTGCTTTCACTATTGCAGTCTGTGCTATCCAAGTTATCCGAGTCGCTGTTCCCACCTGCACCACCACCTCTTGGCTCTCCGTTTATTTTATTTTTATCTGCTTTTTGCTGTGCTAGAGATATATGCTGATCTGGCAAAATTATCTGCATATTCTGAGGAGTCTCTTTAGTTTTATTTTTCTTATTTTTTCTATTTGTGCTGGGGGTAGTCACCACATTAGCTCTCTTCTTCCCAAAGGCATTTGTGAAGGTAGTTGAAGTTGCAGAAATTCCAATTGTAGTTGTAGTAGTTGCACTTGGAGGCTCTATAGGAACTTCTTGCTCCACTGAAAGAAGAACAGTTGATGTACAATCAGAACCCACAAAACACAGAAGTCAGCGCCCTGACTGAACACACTGCAGGTCAAGTTATGCTCCTTGCTGAGCTGTCAGAATACCTGCACTACATTCAGGTGTAAATCCTTCAAGAGTAAAAGACTTTCATGAACAAAGGTGGTGGGGGGAAATGGGCAAAGGAAAAGGGTAAAAAAATTGAACAAAGGAGTTTTGCCAGGAACTCTGACTATGGAGGGAAGGACCAGGGCAGCAGCCACACAACACTGCAACAGTAAAAGAGACCAGCTTTCAAACGTATTCCTTGATGGTTGAAAAAGGGCACCCCCACATCTACATTGTTCATAGAAACACTTATTCTTTACCTTCATCATCGTTTTCTTCTTCATCATCATCTTCTTGCAGCTCCAGAGTTTCCTTAGGCTTGTTTTCTTCATCTTCTTCTTGTTTTCTTTTTTGTTCCTCTTTCTTCTTCTTTCTCTTTTCCTTCCTTTTCTCCCTTTTAGCTGCAAGAGCTTGTTTTCTGCTCTCTTCTCTTGACTATGTAGGAGAAAAGATTAATATTTAGACATTTTCACACAGACTAAATTATCCCTATAATTCAGATCTTCCCTACAAATCTGTGGGGAGGGAGCAAAGAGAGAGCATGATGAACTAGAATGTCACATACTGAATCATTACAGAGACACTGGGCAGACCTTATGGAACAATAGGACTAGCTGGTCCAAAAACCTCTAAGGAATGACAACAAAATAACAACCAAAACAGAGGTATTACAGAAATACATTTTTACTCATCCTCTCAGTCCTTTCTCAAATAAATATTTAATAACCTCAGTGGTATTTTTGCAGTGACAATCACATCTTTGATTCAACAGTCACTTCTCAAAAGAGTATTTTACAGAAAACTGATCTAATTTTAACCACTCTTTTAATATATGGAATCAATCATCTATGTTGCAGTTATGCACAGCAACTGATGTGTGTTAATAAACTAACGTGGAACTTCTCAAAAATTTTAAGAATGTCATAAAAGAGAGGCCACTAAAGAATGTGTAAGTGCATTACTTTAGAACACTAGCAGTATTCCCAGTGAGGGAGAAGGGGATTTTCCCCACCATCTGCTCAACTCCACTGAGCAGAAGTCCATCAAATGCTTATGGATTATGACTTACACATACATAAACACCCCGTGAGACTGGAGACCTCCCTTACCCCCACATCCTCTGCTCTGAGATGATCCCAGAAATCTACTGCCTAAAGAAACTATTGCTAAGTCCAAGCTTTCCTAGAAAGGACAATGGAGTGGTTGAAGCAAAAGTCAATTCTAATCTGGCCCCCACAGTTTGTACCTCACTTAATGTATTAGAGGAGGGAAAACACAGTCACAGCATGAAGACTGACTGCCCCAAGAAGCACAAAGGGAACACAGCCTAGGGGTTCACACACAGTTCAATCCACTCTGCTACAGGACAATGCTCTACTCACTTTTTCCAGGTCTAGCTCCTTCAGCAATATAGTTGCATTCTTATTGGCTTCTGCAGCCTGCTGGTCTTTAGCTTTCACAATTGTCTCCACACACTGGTGACACTTCTTCAACAAGTCCTGGAATACAAAGCTGTCTTATTACCCCTGTAATAAACTAAAATTGAGGAGTGAGGCTTATTCTAAACCATAAGATTGGCTCCCCTGTATTTGTAAACATACAAACTATTTCACAAAACAGGACTCTAAACGCTGACTTATTTTTTAAATTCTGAATTAAAAAGGAGACACGTATAAATCTCTGAATCAGATGCATGTGAGCCAACAGCTCAGGTTTTGAACACTTAAGAACTTCCCATGTATATTTTTGGTGAAAATTCAGGACAGGGTCTTGTCCCCAGTTCCAACTCACCTTGTCTGTGATGGTCGCTATGTAGCGCATGCACTCAATGTCTGAAGGAAACTGGTTAACTTCTTTCACCAGGAACTGAACTACTTTCACGTGCCCCTAGAACAGCAAAGAAAATTCTAATCTCTTGTACACAATTGTCAACATTCATCATCAAAATAGAGGTTTGATATCTCTTAGTCCACTGCAAAAAGACTTATAATAAGGAAGAACATTTCTGGTGAGTTGCTGTTTGGGAAGAAGGGCAGTTATTGTTTGCTCAGTGCTGACAGCACAGCTACTGTTCAGCTTCAGAGTGGCAAAGACAAGCTCTTCCACAAGTTATTTTATATTTTAAAATACAAGGACCAAATCAGGCCCAAGGACAGAGGCTGATCTTCACACTTTTAGTAACAGCCAAGACAACACTTTTAGACACCATCTGTCATCCAATCCACTCTATTGCTACTCACACCATGGACCTAACTTGGATTGTTCAGTTACAAGGTAAGTCTGACCAGGGAACCGAGCCACCTGCATGTTATCCTGGCAAGCATATTCCTTTGTTACTGGGAAACAGTGAGCAACCACACAGAGGACCCAACTGTTGTTTCTGAAGTTATGTGAAAGCAAGGCAGACAGCAGTGGTGTGCTCAGCATTGCTGTTTGTCAAAAAAGCTGCACACTTACTGACTGTTTTGTTAAAGGCAAAGCAGCTACAGCTAATAAATTCCTACGCTCCTTGCATCCAACACCACAACTGATGGAACCACCACAAAGCAACATTCTTCCTGCCAAGAAGAAAAGGCAGTAGGTGACAAAAGAGCTGACTACACAAAGTGTCCCACCACAACAAATTAGGAAGAGAACAGGAAAAGCACAAAGGAAATGGGACAGCTTATTCAAGACTGGTATTGTGTTCACCTCAAAAGCAGGACTGAAACAAGCAGTACAGTCCAGAAAAGTAGAGGGAACTGTGGAAACCTCAAACCAGCAAAGTTTCAAACATTTTTGGACAGTGTACAACTGGAAATAATAAAATGAATATGGTTTATGGAACAGTTTTTCACCTCTCAAAAATTGCATTTGTGTGGAGCATAGCAATTACCATTACTTTAAGGTAGGTATTTTATCAAAGTATTAATTTTGCTGTGCTGCATTTGATTCTTCCAAAGCCAATCATTCCGATTCAAGGCCAAGCGAGAAGCACTGTTTTGAAAACATAAAGGAACTTGGTCTCCTACCTTGCGAAATGCTGACATGAGAGGGGTAATTTTCCGATTATCTGCAGCGTCCACGTCTGCCCCTGCTTGCACGAGCAGCTGCACCACGTCGTAGTGCCCACCATTCGCTGCCAGCCACAGTGGGGTGTTCCCCTTCTTGTTCCGCACATCGATGTGTGCTCCTCTGAAAACACACCAGTGCAACAGAGAGGAACGGGGCATAAGTCAAGGTGGGAGACAGCAGATCACAGAAGATCAGAGTACAGCTGGATATAGGACTTTAATAACTGAAATATAGTGGCTAAATGTAAGAAATTCTGCCCCTGAAACTTGCTGTTTCATTTGCAACACAGTGACACAGGGATCATTGAAACCTCCCTGACGGAAACAAACACTTCATGTCACCTACTGCACCACAGGTGTGCAACCATCAACCTTTAAATTATCATCAGTGTGGTGACCACCCACAGGCCAAAGCAGCCCCTTGAGATTTAAGCAGCACACAAGGTTCTGTTTGAAAAGCTCAAGAGCTACTTCCAGGCTTTGCCCCACATGCGACAGTGAGGATGAGCAGAAGAAATGTGTCACTAATCATAAAGTCATAGATGGTTTGGGTTGGAAGGGACCTTAAAGGTCATCTTGTTCCAACCCCCTTGCCATGGTGTCACCATGAGGACAGGCTGCTCAGAGCCACGTCCAACCTGGCCCGGAACACTTAATGAGTGATTTACCGATTGATGAGGAGCTCGCAGAACTTGTAGTGCCCCTTGTCTGCTGCAATGGTTAAAGCCGTGTCTCTTGAGGAAGGCACAGGTGGGGCATTCACATCTGCTCCTTTATCAAGGAGAACCCTTCCAACCTCTGCATAGCCCCCTGAAGCTGCTTCCATCAGAGGTGTGAGACCAGTCTGTGCGAAGAGAACGAGTTATTCTGTGAAATCTGTACAATATACTTTGGGTAAGACATAAATGATTCCTACAAAGGGAAATAAGATTTTTTTTATTTAGCTGCTTATATGTAGTTTAAGAGCCTAACTTCAAGCAGTCTCTGCCTCAAAAATACCCAAAAACCCCACAAAAAGACCCCCAACAACAAAACAAAACACCCACACAGAAACCAACCAAACAAAACCAACCCAAAAACCAGATACTCTTGGGCTTTGGTTTATACAAACCCAAGTAAATTGTTGACTAAGAACCACCAGATACCTGTCTCAACAGCAAAAGCAAAATTTATAACAGGATCTCTACAACAGAGGTTAGAACAGATTCAAATGAAGACACAAGTGTTTCTACAAAAATACTGAGAAACTGGTTTTATAGCTTTTCTCTAGCCTCCCTTAGCACTGAGACTGATCTGGGCCCAACTTAGTTGCCAGGCCAGACTGTTAAATAAACTTACACCAGCTGCTAACATGCCCAACTGACCATTTGAGAGCTGGCTTTTATCCATATCCCCTTTTCTCCAGCCACAGTCATTCCAGAAGCAGGCGGGGTAGACAGACACAGCAATTATTTCAGCAGCCTTAGGAGTTACCAAAAATTCCTTTGTGCTGGGGAAATCAGTCTGGCTGTCTACACAAGCTTTAAGCTTGCTCTATGGCAGGAGACACAAAGCTGTCCCAGAGCACCAAAGGATGGGACCTGTGGAGCATTTCAGAGGCACAGAAGGTCACAGTACTGAAGCCACGGGTTCTACAGCAACGTAAAATCTTTACAAAAAAGTCTGACTGCACTACTTCTGTTGTAGACAAGAAGTCTGTTCTATAAGAGAATCACAAGCAACACTATTCTCTTCCTGCCTAGACTTCACTTGTATGTAAAAATATCTGTTCTGTTAACGAGCATCAAGTTTAGACAAGAGAGAATCTGAGTTTCATTATGAGCTCAGAAGGACCGGTCAGCTTTTCCCTAATGCAAAAAATTCATCACTGATGGCTTTTTTTCTTTAAAGAAACCAAACTCACTTCAGAACATTTAAATGCTCTGATGTAATAATTCCTCTGAGCCAGACAGGCTCAAAGTAACAGGAACTTTGAAGAAACTTGATGACTCAGAGGCAATAAGTCATAAGGAAAGGTGACTCCCTCTCTTACCTTTGCCCTGTGCTCGACATTGGCTTTCCTGTCCAAGAGCAGACTGACCACCTCTGCCCGGCCCTGGAAGCAGGCCAGGGTGAGGGCTGTGTTCCTGTTGGTCTCAATTTGGGCATTAATATCTGAGCCCATATCGAGCAGCAGCTTCACGGCAGGTACGTGGCCATTCATAGCAGCCAACATCAGAGGAGAAATTCCCAGCTTACTCCCAGTCCTAAGGGAAAGAAACAAAACTGCAGTGCCTGGAGCTGGAGGAAAGCTCTGGGAAACCTAAATGTATCCAAGAGCAACAAAATGCCAGGAAAGAACATATAACCTATATAATTACAAACACTGAGCTAAAATAGCAGCATTTTTAATTGATTAGGAAAAAACCAGACGAGGGACTATGTGCAATAAGCAAGTGCAACTTATAAACAAGGAAAATACATCTCAGCTTTTAGACATTCTGATGGCTGAAGCACACATAAGCCTTAAGCCACATGTACTAAAACTCAAGGCTGCATCTGATTCATTCAGAGAAATACATGGTTCTAGCACAGCTGCAATTTTAACTTTCTCTAGTTAAGAGTTCTCTCGCTCTATCCAGTGATAGAATATATATAAGCTTTCTTAAAATGAGTAGAGAAGAGGTTTATGAGACATAGCTGGTAAATTTGTTCCTCTTCCTGAAAGAGATGTTTCAAACAAACACACAGAGCTGCCCTGAGTGCTTTGGCTGGTTCCTTGATCCAGTTCTGCTGGAAATAGTTTGACTTCCAGATCTCAGAACAGTGGAAAAGAGAATGAGAAAGAATAGGTCTGCAAACTTTCCTAACTTAAAAACTGAGATATAAGTCAGATGAAGTTTATGATAGTTAGATAATTTAAAAGCACTAAGATAACATGAATATACATGATAACATCAGTGTAGAAAGGCTGCAAAGAGGTCTGAAAGCACCTGAGATTCCAACCTGTGCCTCAGTGTGGAGCCACAACAGGGTGTCTGTGCCATGCTGCAGCTCAGCTGGTTACATGGTACATTACCTGGAATTAATTTCTGCCCCAGCATTGAGAAGAATCTTGATGATATTAACATAACCCCCAGATGCAGCAAGGCTTAATGGCGTGTAATCAGAGACATTCCTGTGTTCTTTATTTGCTCCCCGGGCCAGCAGCAAATCAACAACCTGAAAAAACAGACATATTGTGGCTTTTGCTATTATCCAGGGAGTGAAAGGATGTCATCACAGGTTCAAACTTTCCAGTGTGCTACCATTTTCCCTTGTCAACAGACAAGATTCCACAGGAATATCTCTACCCTCTTCTATTTGACTTTTCCCTATCTCTGTACGGCCTCCACAGCCCACGACCACACCTGCTGAGCACTTGTCTGCCAGAAAGATTGTTTTACCTACACAAAAATGCAAAGCTTTAGTGAAGCTCTTCCTGTGAACCTTCAATTTTGCAAACAAGGGACCTATCCCACTCCCATAACGTCTCACACTGTCTGAGCACCTCTTTCAGAAACTCACATAACTTTAATTCAAATGGCACTTGAGACAATTTTGACCACCTATATTACATGGGAAATACAAAAAAATGTGGTAAAAATCAGAGTGACTGATGTCAGTGGAACCAGCATGAGGAAGGACCCCTCTACCAGAAGTTGCTTAAGAGAAATAAAATGGCGAGAATTTAAAACATTTTGGGTGTTACACTGTACTTCAGTGCACCTCAATTAACTACTAACATAGGCTAGGTGAATTCCAAATGTCAGAAATAAGGCTGCCTCAGAAATTGTTAAGCCAGAAATGTAAGAGGTAGATACTGGCATAAGGAAAAAAAAAAAAAAAGAGGAAGAACAGAAGACTTGAGTTGTTCAATACACAATGCTGCCACAGGCCACACTGATCTTTTATTTGTGAGGACTTTTATTGTTAAAGATCTGCAATACAAAGGTCAAATGGAAATTTTCCAACTTTGGCCAACTTATTTTAACCTTTAAATTAATCTGGCACAGACCCCTTAGCCATCTCCATGCCATCTTCTATACAAGTATGCACATGATTGAAGCGGGAAGGATTTAGCAAATCTTATTTGGACAACAACAACACAAAAAAAAATCTGACAAAACCTGAAACATCCTTAAAAGGGTGGTACAGTGCATTGCATCTGCACTTCTCAGCCCTGAAGACATGTACTGCCCAACAAAACTCCAATTTCTGTCCCTCTGTGCCTGCACCAGCTGTTTCAGTTTTGAGAGCAGGAAGTGTTCAGTGAAGAGTTAATAAATACCTCTGCCTCCCTCACGGAAGTCCTTACCTTGTGAGGATACACTGACTGAATAAAGATCACAAGTGATCAAAGTGACTGCAACCATTAGCTAAATAAAAGTGGGACAGGCCAAAAAAGAGAAGAAAAAAGCCTTAAATTTCTCTTCCTTTCTTGGAAGAAGAAACAGCCTTAAATTAGTCACCCTTAACACAGATGAAAAACCTTCCAATAAAAAAGAAGGATTTATCATGACAGAAGGATCCCAATTCTGTACAAAAACCCCATCTACAAGTAACAACTCGAGCCCCTTGAGGACATGTGTCTGTACCTCCTGGCGTCCACCAGAGCATGCCAAGGAAAGCGGAGTATCCTTTGTGCGCTCGGACTGTGCTTCTATATCCCCACCTTTGTCCAGAAGAATTTCCACGACACCAACATGTCCAGCAGTTGCAGCCAGAATCAAAGGCGTAAAACCTAGTAACATGACATCGTGTCAGAGCAATCCTGAGTATCTCAAGTAGATTGTTAAGGAGCAGAAATGCACAAAAGGGTTGATTCATAATGAATTCTACTGATCAGATGTGTCTTCCTCAGACTGGGGGTTTCCTGGTGTAGGCCACAATCTCAGAGCCTTTCCTAAACCTCTTTTGCCCCTGTCACATCAAGGCTCTGATTCCAGCCAAAGGCTCTTATCTAAACAATGCTTGCAATGATCAGTCTGGATGAAGTTCTGACCAGTTCCTCTGTTTGGAGAAGCCATGATTTCCTGCTTAATTCCTATTCAGTAAAGCTCCCACCAGTGGCCACATCTGCCCTGTGTGTGTGGCTGATTGCCCCCAGTCAGTGCTCGAGCTCCAAGGTGTGTGATGTGATGGTTTGGTTCTTTCAGCTTTAAAAGATTTGAGATGTTGCTGAGCTCTGTTACTGAGAACAGCAATACCCAACCTGACAACTGTTACCCTTCAGCTCTGTCAGCCAAGACTGGATGGTCACCCACCCCAGCCATAGCTTGTCAAGATTTTTTGTAGAGAGTGAATCATAAAGGCAAAAGTGGACACAGTATCACTGTCTTTGTATGGCCAATGTTGCTACGTGAAGTACAAGAATACTTTTTTTGCCACCTCTGGTAACTTTCTGAAGCAACGAATCCCAAATACCATTTTGAAGTTTGCTGTTTCAAGGGGCAGTTCATGCTCAGGCTGTGTTACTGCTCCAACTTACCCTTCTTGTCTCTGTGTTCAATGTTGGCACCACGTGCGATCAGCACAGACACCAGTTCCTCGTGCCCTCCCGCACACGCCAGGGTAAGAGCAGTGTCGTGATTGCTCTCAGTCTGCACCGTGGGGAAGAAGAAGATATTCAGAAATTAGAAATAAAGAGAACTGTAGGATTTCAAGAAGCAAATCCACTCAGACCCAGCTACAATTACTCACATGTGCATCGATGTCCACTGAGGGGTACATGGGGAGCACAGACTGGGAGGGCACATTGCTCGATGCCGGCGGGCAGGGCTCGGGCGTCGGGGACTCCGTAGTGTGTGAGGAGCTGGTGGAGCCACTGGGCACTCTGCTGTTCACAGCTGAAAAGGAATACCAGGTTGTTAATCCACTCTTAGGAAGGCCATAGTTTTATATGAAAAACATTAAGTCCCGTAAAGCTGCAATGATGAAATCTCAAAACAGTAATGGGGGGAAACAAATTACGTGTTCCTACAAACAAAAAGCAGCTTTCTGGCAGTTAAACAGTGTAAGCATCACCTCCAAACTGTGATAAGTTAGGAAATAATTTTATGAATTAGTCTGTATGCACTGCAAGTGTGAATTATAAAGGTGATTAGTTATCCTTTTCAAACTGTAACCTTCACTGTTAGGAGTTCAATCATAAGCTCAGTCTAAGCAGGCAAATGATGTATCACTAACACACAAACCTAATGTTCAAAAATACAAATTTAGTCTGGACTTTCAAAATTGTTCATGTAAAGGTTAGTGCACACTTAGCTTCCAGAGAAGTTTTTCAGAGCAACATAACTGACAGCAAATCCCACTATTAATCATGTCTCAGAGTTAAACCAACCCAGGAAGGCAGAAGGGAAGAAGACAGGAGGGGGCAGTCAACAAAAATAAGAGAGCTGAAAACAGTCTGTGCTCCTTAAAATTCATTCTGATTGATGCACAGCCTGTAAAAGATGTCATCGTGAAGATCCAGTGCAGCTCAGTGATACAAGGAATGCAACTTTATCTCCTTATTTTTAAAAAGTAACAATTTTTTAAAAAGTTGATATTTGAGAATTGGATTTTTTCCACCTAGTTTTAAACAAATAAGCAGAGAAATCCCCCAGTGTGTATCCACTATGGGGCCAGGACCTCTGCCTGCATCTGCAGCGAGATGAGAGTCCAAGGGCAGCCTGGATCCCTGAAGGCTCAGCTGGGATTACCTGCCAGGAAGGTCTAACACACCTTCACACTCATTAACATGCACTTTAGTTACAGTAATTCCTGCTGATAGAGCAGCTGGATTTGACAAGTATTGTCACTGCTGGATTGTCAAATGTCTCTATTGTACAGCCTCATCAGACAGAGCACCTGAAGGAAAACACTAACAACTACAGGTAAGAAATAAGCTGCAGCATTTTGCTTTTGTCCCAGTGCTTCAAGCACTAAACGAAGATGAAGGATGAACACAAACCTGTGTATGACTTGGAAGAAAAATTCTGCAAACCTTTCCCAGCTCAACCTTACTCATTCCATTGACAACACACCAGCAATTAGTCACAGGAACACAGTGTAGGTGGGAAAGTCTTAGAAAACCCCCAACACAACCACTAATACTCTAATTAAGCCTATGCGTGACAAGGGAAACAGAGACCAGAGCACAGTTAGATGGGTCACTTCCACTGGCTTCTGGAAAACTGGTGGGGATTGTCACTGAAATTTGGGAAGATGGCAGTTTCCAGTTGTATTTTTAAGTAAAGCATTCTCCTTGGTGCATTGGCAAAACCAACGTTAACATTTGGTCATCACATTTAAGCAACAAACTACTGGATCTTCTTCCCTTTACAACCTTCATGAGCAAACCAGGTTTGTATTAAAAGTTTCAAGTACAGAAGCTCTCACTTCATATGCTCTCTATGGATTACCACTTATGGCAGCAATTGTTTCCTTGCTCAATGCACTGAAGTGCACTATAATAACTGGATTTCTAACGATTATTCCATCCAAAATACAAGACACCAAATCACCCCATTAAGGACTTATGTTAAATCAAGCTGGTCCTTTCCTCATGGAAGACACAGGCTCAGTGTTTTCAGATTCTTGCAGCTACAGATACAGGTAAAACCATGTGCATGTGCTGTGCATGCAGAGCAGGGTGTGTACTGACGCCACTTTAAGGATCCTCAATGTAAAATATTCAGTGTTGCTGTTACAGGTTCCACAAATTCTCTATATTTCACAACCATGACTGAAAATGTCCAAGTATTTCTTGCATACTTTAGATTTTCATCATGTGCTTGAAACATTTGAGTGTGTGTTAAGCACTTTACATGCACAAAAACGTTGTCAAACGTGAGAGAGAACACCAAAGGCAGAAGAAATGCAGGTAAACCCTGTACTGATACCCCAATTAAAGTAAAATCTAACAACAAATATTGCTACAGCGTCCACCTTTTAATTATCCCCTCTACAACTGTCACATTCACAGAATGGCAGGATTTTTCAAAGTGTCAATTTTTATTCCCTCAGTGTGGTTAGCAAGTTGGGCCCATGGAGCAGCAACATAATCCGTGCTCTCGTGTGGAGCAAAACACACCTGAGAACTTCTGCCTCCAGTTTCATGAGGCTGATTCAGCTCAGCCCAAGTTACACAGCAAAATACAGATTCCTCACTTAAAGGAGACCTTGCAGCAATGGCTCCAACATGGCATTAATGTGGAATGGCTGTGGCATTGCAGCTCAGCAGTGAGGGCAGCACTGGCACTGCCTGTGACTCCCAGGAAAGGCTGGCTGGAGGGGACAAACACACCACGACCCCAAGGAAAGGCTGGCTGGAGGGGACAAACACACCATGACCCCAAGGAAAGGCTGGCTGGAGGGGACAGACCCGGCTGAGGTGGATGAGCACCTGCAGCATGTCTTTACTGCACCACAGGATTTTCATGGACTAGAAAAATGTGCAGCTTTCACCTCTGAGGAGAAAAGGGGAGAACTTTCCAACATGCAGATTTGCTTCTTAATGAATAGGTGTTTTGTCTTCTCACCAGGAAGGGCACTGATGGTCACAATAGCCAGGCTTTGATTAAAAATTAAAAAAAAAAAATAATTTTCACATAACACCAATTTTGTGACAAAGGTTACGTTTCCATAGACTTCAATACTTAAAAGACATGTTTTAAAAAAATATCCTACACATGACAAAATCCAGGTTTCCTCATATTTTATGAAAGGCTTGCAATGTTCCCACAGGTCTGTCTTTGTATCAGTGTGAAGTTGAACATTGGTCTCTAAAGACATGGATGTTTATTTCCCAAAGTTATGAAACAATACCAAAGGAAACATGAATAAAACAAAAGAAAGCAAGAACTCGTCATTCTATACAGTAAAACTCCAGATGCATTTACAGAACCTGGAGCAAAGCTCTGGATGAGATTTCAACTGTAGGTTGAAACTCTACCCAACTGCTGCCATGCTACGAGCATGGACATTCAGGAATACTGGGCTTGGATTTCATTCCCCCTTCCTCAAAGGAACTGGCATTTCTAGGACAAAGAGAATCCTCCTTTTTCATGCCTGAGCAGCCTTTCAGCCTGTCCATGCAGCTTCTCAGTAACCTGCTACTGCACAGAGGCGTTTGCACATTGGCACCTGCAGCTCCTGAGTCCCCATTTCTCACTCTGGATTATCCCAGTAATCAGTTTTACTCCAAACACCAATCCTAAACACAGTAACTCAGATGTCACCTTTTAAATCATTACTTTAAAATACAATTCTGTATCACCAACTACAATCAGAATTTCAGAACCAAACACCAAAGTTTCTCAGAAGACATCTGAAATTTCAGTTTGGAAACATGAGTTTGCAGGAGGAAAATGGGACAGAAGCCTAAAGATACCAGCTGAGTAAAAGAAATAAAAATAGAGACAAAGCCCACCAACAGAGAAAAGAAAGTTTCTCATCTTCAATATCCTAAACCAGAAAAAAACCCTCAATTCAGATACTGCCAACTAAGAAATCTACTACAGTAAATGCAGAACTTGAACTGAAATGAAATTCCAACTATGCAAGACAAGAAGCTACAAGAAACCAAACAGTCAGTAATGAAAATGGTAGATGTGTTCCAAACTAATGTATTGCTTGCCCACTCTGAACTGCACCATGTCTCTGGTTCTTTTGTAAACCCAATTAAAATTTTGACTGCAGTAAGTCACATCTTCAGCACAGGATTAGGTACAAGATTTTTGTATCAGCACATCTGAAAACTCCATTACAACCAAAACATCCTGGAGTGGAAAGAGATGCTCCGTTTTTAGGCTTCAGCTGACTTTCCAAAAGGTACTTGGTTATGTCTGTGTGGCTTTATGAGAGATGGGACACAGGGACGTATCTGCCCACGACTCCCTGCCCAGCAGCTGCCACTTTGCACTTTGACATCACAACCTCAACTCCTCAGAGCTGACACTGTGCCAGAAATAGGTAAATGGTACGATAAATACTCCATTTATGGATGTTGTCACTGCTCAGTTGGTCAGCAAAATGCAGATTTGTGGCTTCACAGAAATGCAGATTCTCCCTTATAACTGGTCCCAACTGAGACTTGGAAAAACTTGCCTCTTACACTGTAAGATCACAGGATGGCTTGGGCTGGAAAGGACCTTAAAGCCCACCCAGTGCCACCCCCTGTCATGGGCAGGGACACCTTCCACTAGCCCAGGTTGCTCCAAGCCCCATCCAACCTGCCTTGGACACTTCCAGGGATGGGGCAGCCACAGCTTCCCTGGGCACCCTGTGCCAGGGCCTGCCCACCCTTCACAGGGAGGAATTACTTCCCAATATCAATCCCATCCAACCCTGCCCTCTGGCAGTTTGAAGCCATTCCGCCTTGTCCTGTCCCTCCAGGCCCTTATCAAAGCCCCTCTCCAGCTCTCCTGGAGCCCCTTTAGGCACTGGAAATAGCTCTAAGACATCCCCAAACCCTTCTCTTCTCCACCAGCTCTCCCACTCTGTCTCCAAAGCAGAACTGCTCCAGCCCTTGGATCATTTTCATGGCCCCCCTCTGGATCTCACCACTGGTATGAGCAACAAGGAAAGCTATTTCAGGGCAGAGAGAAAAAGCATTTCTGTTCCTCTGAAGCAGCTCCCATCCAAACTGGAACACTCAGCAGGAACAGAGATGTTCATACCTCTTTGAAACCCAGAGTCACTCACCACTATCACAGCAGCTCTAGCAGTGGGATTACAGGGACACAACCTCCCTAAGAGCCAGGCTTCCCATGCACCATGCACAAGCCCCTGAACCATTTTTCTTGGATCTATAGCAGGTAAAAATCAAGTCTTGTAACAGTTTTTACTGCTCAAAATTACATTAAAAAAATCAGGGACCTATCGGTAAGTTTGTAGAAAAAAGTCAAGTGCACTTTAAACAGGGATCAAACTGTTTGGAGGATGAGTTTGTTTTTCCATAGACAGAATCCCACTATATCTCAGATTTAAAATTTTCCACAGAGATCACTTTTATGCAGTCTGGATTTAAAAAGTGAGAAAATGCTCCCAACAATTTCTTTTGGTGGGAGGGGGGAAGTAAAGCAAACGTAAGAATTTAAAGAAGAAAATATATTCCAATGAAGCAACATTAATACACTTTTGCAGAAGCCTCTGTAATTCACCACCTCAAGTTTCCTTAAGTTGCATTTCTGTAAATGCAGTTTCTAATAGTTGCAGAAGAGGGTGCTATTTGTAGTTATTTGTGAAATCAGTAAATCTCACTTCTTAGCAAAAAATGTCTTTAGTTACTCAGCAAAAACAGTAACCAGTTTAAGAAAACAAACCAGTATCTTTTCAAGGTTCTTTAATTATTTTTAAGAATAGTTTTTCTGGTTGTTTGCAATCTTTGCTTTGCACAGCACAGTTCTCACACTGCAGCACTTTTCGTTTCTGGATGTAGCACAGTTGGTGACCACGAGGGGGTACAGCCTCCACGGCCTTGTGCTAAACACATTCAACTGAAAGCAACAGCAACTACTCTGAAGATCAAGACCTCGTTGATCACATTTTGCATTAACCATTCAAACCTTCCTCCTCACACACTCCAGTACTAAAATTTTGAGTAATAAAAATTCCGAACGTTTCAATGTTGGCTGAGTATCCTGAAAAGCACCATGGAGCAGATGCCAGAGCAGGGGAACTAACACCAGTGCTCTCTAAAACAAGAGGCTTTACAGGAATTACACCAAGGAGCAGATGGGAGCTGGTACAACCACCCCACTGCTCCACTGACTGTGGGTTCCATGGGAGGTTGCAGAGTCACAGGTAGTCTCAACTTGCATGAGTTTGATGCAATTACCATTCCAAAGGCTCCCAGGAATGGCTGGCCACAGATCCCACCAGCACTTCTACAACCTTGACAAGAACTTCAGAGGACAGGGCACCAACTATGAAAAGGGAAGGGCAGGAGAGACAGACAGGAAAATAACGGGCAGGGGGACAGGCACAAGGTACAAAGAAAAGTTGAAAAACACTGAATCAAAAAAAACCAAACGAAACTACAGACCAAACAACACTGGCTATATCCTACATACCTCCAGCAGCAAACCTCAATCCTAGTCAAATCCACGAAATGAAGTCACCCAAAGTGATCCCTCTTTTTGCACAAGGGGACTCAAACACCCCGATGTGTGGGAACTCCCATTCCTCTTCACACTGTACCAACACGTGGAAGGATGTTGGGGTTTTTGCTTTTCCTCCAGCTAACAGGACACGGTTTTGCCATGTGGAACATCTACCCAGCAGATATTCCCACACAAGCAGGCTTTAGCAGGGATTCTGCAAACATAAGCCATCACAGAACGGAGCAGTTGTGTGTGGATTCCAGGCTGCGTTTAAGCTCCAGCAGGAAGGAGAGGGCCACACTTGTCCTTACAAGTGACAACAACTTGATTTTTTCTACAGATGGCTACCACATGGAAGAAAGTCACTGAGGTGTAAGCCTGCACAGAAAATTCTACAGAAGATACAAATCTGCCATGCTTTCCAGTTTCCTAATGGGCACTACTAATGATGAGGCTTTTCAAAGAAGCACAGAAAAAGATGAGGCCAAAGGGGCTAAAACAGGTGTCCAGTACAGGAAGTTTTTGCACTTTGGAAAAAAAAACGTATTTAAAAGTCTCATGTTAGAATTGGAAGTCACTGTTAGGATTAATAGCACTAATCAGGAACTTTATTCTCAAGCAAGTATTCCCAAACTGGAAAACCCCAAGACGTATTTGGAGGGAAGGAGAGAGAGGGAAACTGAGCACACAAATTAATGCAAAAATAGGTATATTTCTTAACCCACCTGCTATTAGGTCATCAAGAGTGTCGGTAAGCGTCTGTGCTGGAGTGGCAACCATTAATCCGTCTGGTTCTTGAACTAAGAGCCCCTGCCCAGCAATTTGCTGCTGCTGTCCTACATTCTGCTGATTCCCTAATGCTTTCTGAAGTTCAAGAGACTCTGTCCCATTATAACCTAAGTTACCAGAAAAATTACATTGCGGTGCTGGCAAAGGCTGGATAGGGACAAACTCTATTTGTTCAGCAGGTGGTGGAGACTGGTGTTGCTCATCATCTTTAGACAAGATTGTGTCAACCTGAGGTAACCCTGAAAAGTTATCCTCTGGCAGACCCTTATCAGCTTCCACTTCTGGGAAGACCCCTGTAAGTGAGCACTGCTGCTGCAGGGCAGGTGGTGTGTCTGTCTGACCTTTGGTCTCCAAATATTCTTTGGTAAACTGCTGTTGGGTTTTCATCTGCAACTGCCTTTCCACCTTCTGCAGCTCCTTCAATATTTTCTTCTTCTTCTGTACTTGTTCTTCTCTGTTCTTTTTAAGTTCTTCAATCTTATCTTTATTTAAAGGTTCACCTTGAATTAATTCCAATGATTTAAGTTGTGCTTTTTCAATAGCACTAATTCTCTGTCCAAGTTCATTCAGCTTGCCTTCAGTCTCTTCTACTATGCATTCCAAGGGCTGGTATGGGTGAAAAGGTGGCAGTAGGTCCTTATCTGCTACCTGCAGGGAACTTGACTTCTGCTTGGATGCACCTAAGCACATGAAAAATGTTTGAAAAAATGCCATGCTGAAGATACCCCAAACCTCCCCTCTCACCCACCAAAAATAAAAAAATTAAAGAAAAAAAAAAAAGAAAGAAAAAAAGTATCTTTACAACTAACACTGCACATCTGTCAAAGCACAGAAAGGCAAACCCTGCACTCCATGTTAAGGCAAGAAAGGACAAAGAATATATCTGGAATTTTCAATACTGATCCTCACATCCCTTTGAACAGCTGTTTTAATCTTAAGAAATAAGGAACAGTTTCCGACATACATGACAATGCACCTGGGAAGGGAAATCAGCAGGAAGAGCAAGGCAATTCTACATAATTTACTGAGTTACCAAAGTTCTTCAGTGTGTGCAGAGCAATTAAACTAAGACTATTTTCCAGAGGCTGAGACTTCCAACAGCAAGTTTACAAGCAGGGGTAGTCTATAGTTGAGAGCAGACTAAGCTGACAGTAAGATCAGTACTTGGAACTAGGATTTCTCCAAACACTGTGACATTCACCTTTACATTACAAACAGAATCCTGCCACTGCAACCTTAGTGCATGCAAATGGATTGTGGAGTTTTAGCACCTCTTTGAAAGGTCTGGGACAAAACTAACAACAACTTGCTCATCTGCCCTTCCAGTAACAAATGAACAATTCTATTCTAAACAATTCTATTAACAATTCACTCTTAAGGCTCTAAAACTAACCTTCCCCAAGGCCCACCAAGCCAGGGCAGCGCTGCCCCAGGTGCTGACTGTCCTCAGGCAAACCTATGGCTGCTTTCCTGAAAGCCACATCTGGGAAACTCCAGTCACCTCTTGCTAAGAGGAATCTATTCAGTACTGAAATTTCAATTATGACTTCAGTGTCAGAAACTTTAATTAAAAATGTGCAAGGTTTTAGCCTGATCAAATAATTCTCTGCACTTACACTCATCTGCTATACACAAACAGCAATATATGAAGCCTTAAAAAAAAAAAAAAAGGAATAAAAACTTGCAGTTTTACAAAGGAGACTCTCACAATTAATCATTAAAAGGGGAACTAAAATTAAGTACAGTTTGAGTCATGGTTTCATAAAGTTACCTCAACATCACACAATTAAGTCATAGTCTGAATGCAAGAACTAGGTCCCAGATCAGTCACCAGCTCTGGAAGGATTAAGTTTCCTAAAACACAGGGTTTTTTCTCTCTAGGCCATCCTCCATCAAAACACTAATTCACAAGCAACTTCAACTTGCATTGCTGTCAAAACAGGATTCACACATACCTCCCTTTGAACTGAATCTTTTTTGAAAAAAAAGATTAGTTCCTTTTTTGGAGGAACTAATTGTAAAAACGAACAAATGTGAGGTTTTTTCTCTTATGAAGAAAAAGAAAAAATACTAAAATAGAATTGAACCAACTCTGTGCTGAATACCTTCACCAGACTCCCTGGAGTGAAGGCAAACTGTATCTAATTTTAAGGGAAAAAACAAGAACCTTACTAAGCCCAGGAAAGAGCCCAACATCCCCCAGCCACTGGAGACACCCTTCAGGATGCTCCTTCTCCAGCTCCATACTCTGTGCAGGTCAGTAGTCCCAGCTGAGCACCTCTCCCCACCACTACTGTTATTTTGTCTCTAAACCGTAAATGAGCCCCCAGACAGTTTGTCAGCAGAAAATAAGGAATTTGGGTGAAGTTCAGCAATCCTTTGCTCAGTGCTGGCTGCTGCAACTCATGGCTGTTTGGCTTTGTCACGCACTCAGAGTTATCCTTTCTTTTTAACAGGTGTAACGTAAGTTTTTGAGACCACTCTTGAAAAAATTTCTAAAAGTCTTATCTGTATCTTTGTTTTGAAGCTGAGCTGCTCCACTGCTGAAGTAGCAGAAACATTATAGTGACCAAACTGCAAATTCACACTGCAGCTGAGATGGGAACCCTCTGCCATCCCTAAGGTTCCTGTGTCTATCATTCCCTCCTAACACAAGGTATTCCCACAACCTGGCAGCTCTGGACAGCTTTCATTACTCTCTAGGGGAAAAAAAAGGGGCAGTTCAAAGAGTCCCCCAAAACAAAGTACCAATGTTGTCCCTCTCAATTAAGTCCAACTTAGGGAGAAAATAAGGCTGGCACGAGACAGCTTTTCCAGGAGCACAAGGGTAAGCAAAGAGCAGAAGCACAACCCCACCTCGAGAGCTGGGCTGGGCAGAGGAGCCAGGGCTGGGCTCCCAGCAGGCAGCACAGCCCACACACAGCTCTGACCAGGAACCAGCACAGAAAGATGGGACAGTTTCTGAAAACAGGTGTTAGGACATCAGCAAGTGAAGAGCTGGGCTCTCAAGTTCCAGGAGAGGCAGAGAAATCTGCTTTAATCGGCTTCTGATTAGTTATCAGGGCCACTTTTCAGGCTCCAGATCACCCTTTCCATGCCAGAAAATAGTTGCCACCTGTAACTGTGGGGAGACTGGAAGAGGACGAGGGGTAGGAGGAAAGATCTGCTAAATCTGGCATGTCCACCTGAACAGAGAGGTCAAACCAGAGGTGGAGAAGACACTGTTGGTAGCTTTGAATATGCAAACATTGGGATAGAATGTTATAGCATTGGAAGCAGCAATTTCCTGCTTTCTCCAAATCTCTTCTATATTGCAATATCCTGAAAATTGCTGTGCCCATTTTAGTACACAATTACGAACAAGACACTTTATACTTTCACTTCTAAAATACGTTAAGTGCAGTAAGACTGAGAAGCCAATCACAGGTCAGATAACAATCACTTCAACTTCTTTATAAAATTGATTTTATGCATGTATCTTTTGGAGGAAGCATCAGTCACACAACAAACCTACTATAAAATTACACCTAGCAACATTAAGCAGTCAACCTGGCCTCTAAAGCAACTGTTTTGGACAATTTTAGGAGGCTTTAGGATAAAATTTAGTATAAAAACAAGTTGTTTAGATTGAAGATCACTGAAACTCAGACGTTGCTACACAGATACCACCTGCCATCAGGTACCATGATTACATGACAAAGATTTGTTCAGCTGTCAGAAAACCCAGAATGGTTCTGGGCATGCCAGGAAAGCCACAGAGTAAGGAAAGGACCATTTCCCAAGTTATTTTGTGAACAGCATTTCCATATTCCCACAAGTTCTGGTGCGTTCCCTGCCCAACTAAGCCTTCATCACAACTCCTGCAGAGCATGCACATGTCTTCAGCCAAGCTTCTGACCAACATCCATGACTCAGGGTAAGACCTACTCTGCCCAGACAGAACTTCCCATCCACTTCCACATTCCTCCAGGAAGTGACAGATAAGTGTTTCCTAAGGAAACCTGTGGTACTTCTCCCATACACTGCAGATCATCTCCCATAGATCTGAGTTGCAACAGCCTGTTCACCCTGATGAGCCTCTCTCAGGCATCATTCTTGGTCTCTGGAGCACTGAGGAACATGCAGGGAGGACACCACGACCAGGTTTTAATGCTTCTGGCTGCAAATACCATTTCGAGGGCCTAAACACTGTGATCAAGACTTTGGGAAAATATCCTTCAGTTTTGTAGTCCTCAGTGTGGCTCTCCCAAGCAATTAAAGTCCTCCAATTTAAATTTGCTTAGAACATATTCAGTCTTTACAGTGTTGCTGCCTATAAACAACTCAGATACCATATTTCTTCCTGAATGATTATGATTCTCATGGAACTTGCTCTTCTAGCCCTGACTTATAACCACAGAATGTCACTTCTCCCAAGAAAGAACTAATTTATCTGCCCTTTCAGTTATATTATACTTTACATTTTAATAGATGAAATTCTGAGGCTTGCTGACACCTCTTTAGTTTCTAAAGTTGGTAAATGACAAAAAAGTGGATCCAAATCCAAACAGTTAAAGTCCAAAAGACTTTCCCAGTATTAAAAAGAAAATACAGTAAGAATAGTCAGCTGTGTGATCCACATTTGTCCATTCAAATACATATTTTCTGGTGGAGACCCTCTTATATAAATATGTATGAATCACCGTGTCATCTTTGTGCTCTGTTAATAGGATTGCTTGTCCACTGTTCTTGCACTTTGAGTTTGGTTTTTTAAAAAAAAATGTGATTTCACTCAGAAGTTGACAGTTCAATTTGCAGTCTGCAATTCAAATTCACCAGCCTCATTAACAGGAGTAAGATGTACTCAATATTGAATTTCCATGAAAATCTGTGTTTAACTGTAATTCATATCAGTAAGAACCTGGAAAAACAATCAGTAACTCCATATACATACAAATGCAAACTACAATATTATATAATCTGGCCAATTTGGCAAGAAAATAGCCTACATTTCCCAAGTAAATTCATCTGCTACATGGTTTTTAATACATTCTGAGTTCTTTATAAAGAAGAGGACAAATGGTGGAAGGCTGAATGATGAGTTTGTGTGCCACTATGTTCCTCCTGGAGCCATGGAGTAATTCTGCCAGTCTTTGTCACTCCTGCAGCTGTTTCTATGGAAAACTGCAGGGAATAGCTGCCATGCCATCCAACAGGCAACAGCTAAATGGATAAAACCAAGCCAAACTGAACTCAGTTTTCAGCCATTCAAAAACTTGAGTTACTTTCCAAGCTCAGTCTTCTTCCCAGGTTTTCTCTGGTGACTTCATGGTACCTAACTGGAAAATTGCTAAGATGTAGTTGAATTAATCAGTGGCACGGAGGTTACTGAAGCTTCGAAGGAGCAGAATTTCACAAATCACCATGAAAAGATTGTTACACACTTGTGTTTCTGGGGACCTACACATGTCCTGCTGTTAAACCACCTCCCTGCACTGCTGAGGATTCACAGAGAAGAGCAGCATAAGTCTTTGAGTCTACAAAGAAAGTATTAGTAAAGTTTGAAAGCCAGGAGGCACAGGCAGTGAAATCTCCCTTGGGAACTCATCCCAGACACCTGGGCCAGCTGCTGACCCAGGCAGGAGATTTCCAGGAGGAAATGGCAAAGTGCTGCTCAGAAGGTGTTGAAGCACATGAAACAACTAACAGGCAGATGGACTGTGCAGTTGAGAAGTCTGGAAGGAGTCAGAATGGAAAAGCTGGAAAAGCAGGATTATCAGCTTGCCTTACTAATGCCTTCACCTCAGTAAATACCACATAATTTCCTAGTTTGACGTGGTCTCTATTTCAATTAAATCACACAATGTATGACATCTCTGCCAGGATATGTAACTTGGTATTAGACATAAAAGTCAGATATTGGAGTAAAAAGCACTTTTTGAATTTGTACCTATTGAAGTTAAATAGAGATTGCTTTTCTTTTTTTTATTCACACCATCATACAGATTTAGCACAAGGATCTCTGGCTTCCTCCACAGGGATCAAAGGCAGATGTGGGCACCTTTCACTTGAATAAGCCAATTTGGTCTTGTGGAACTCTAAAAACTGTGCACCCTAAATGAAAAACACTGCAAGTTACTGTCTACAACAGTCTAATGACAGCATGTTGACAGTTCAAAGCACTCATGTAAGGCCAATTAGTTAATTTGTAAGCACAGTTTCAGACTAACTACGAACTAAAAAAAAAATCTGGGGTAAAACTTACAAAAACCTCATACCTCAGCCTCCAAAAATAGACTATTTTAAATGTATCATCTTGGCCTGTAACCTTTATCTAAGCCTCTCTAGATTGCTTGTCAGCTCTGAAATGTTTCTTTTTTTCAGTTGCTGAACACTGATATTAAATCCTTTGCCAAAATAATTAATCAAATGGTAATTAGCCCATATGCCTTTTCACTTTACTGGAAAATAATACTATAATTCAAAATTAGACTATCAATTTCTTTTGAGAAACCTCATGTCGTATCTGAATTGTAACAGTAACACTTAAATGCAATCAAGTTTTACATATGACTTGCCAAGAACTCTTCAGAAGACAAGGTGTCACTATTGTATTTCTTGCAAAACTCACAACCCTAAAAAATTCTTACTGTGCTGAGGCTGAGAAGGCAAAATACTGCTCCCCCGTCTCTCAGTAGTTCACAGTTTACACAAAAACTCAGGGGTACTTCTAACTGAAGGCAAGCAAAGCCTTCCCAGGATAAAGAATTTTGTTATGCACGAACTTGACTGCTCCCCCCACCATGGAAATAATGAACACACCTCAACTTTGCCTCTTGCCTCCCAAGAAGTTCAGTGATGGAAGCCTGGTGAATTAAAGCCACATGTGTAAAACAAGCTACACGTGGCAGCTCAGCACAGCACTGACTCTGCACTGCAACGAGCACACAGCGTTTAGCACAAAAATGCATTTCCCCCCTAAAGACCCAAGATACACAAGAGCTCTGCACACAGTTTTTGGGAATGTTTCATCAGCCCAGTGACACGTTTGGGATTGCTGCATGTCCTGAAATGCAGCACAGAGGAGTTTTGCTGACACGCATGAACCATGTCCTGAACCACTGCAAACAATGAGGTCTCCCTGGGCCAGTCCCAGCACCACAGTACTGCAAAAAACACACCTAAGGATGTGCTGACATTGGCAATAAAGGTGCCTGTAATGAGAGATGTGTCCTAAACTGCAATCAACTATTTGCTTTTCGTAAGTTGATTAAATAACATGAAAATTTAAGCTTTTAACTTCAGTCTTCTGACTTGGCATCAATTAATCCCTCAGTGATTCCCGAGCACCACAGAACATGCTCCCATAACACTCCCATTCTGCAGTGCTAACAGGTATTGAACTGGAAGGGCTCACATGCTGGACTGTAGCTTTTTGCTGGTTTATTTGAGCCAGAAGTTGTATATTCTTTTCATTTGTTTGGTACTCATTTTTATGAAATCCAAAATTGTTGCACATCCTAGGAAATGAGACAAAGTGCATCTGAGAGGTCACACACATGGCATGGAGAGGGGCATGGCTGCACACTCAGACACCAGCAGGCTGTTCTCTGTTCATTTGTGCCCCTAAGGGGTTTTTCTTGGTTTGTTTGTTCTGGAAGTGCTCAGTGCTTTCTCAAACAAAGGAATTAAGCAGGTCTAGCTGACAGAGCTTTGGATATTGTAATATTTAAGATCCCCATCCAAAAGCTGTAGATCATTAGGAGCTGCAGTTTGTGACTTTGCACTTGAGAATCTGCTTCTCTTTCTGAGCTGACTGAGGAGATGTGAAGAATTTGTTAGAGAATCCACAGCTGGAAACAAACTCCCTGATTGTCATTTAATGACTGTAAGTAGTTTTAAGCAGTCAGTTCAACCATGTTCAAAGCAAAACCCCTGATATTATGATTACTTATAAGAGAACTATCACTAACATACAACAAAAACTATCCTGTAGGTAGATCTGCATTGGCATTTTAACAGTGCCAACACGTTTGCATTCCTACTGTAGAAACAGACAAAGGTTGATACATCAAGTTCATGGATAAAGCTGCAACTATTCTAGGTGACCAATGTACAATATTTAAAAGTTAACACCATACCTGGAGTTTATTAACTTTTTTTTTATCAGTCTGCACTATGGCAGTTACCACAAGCCTTTGCTTAAAAAAAAATAGAGCAAGCATAATTCTAATAAATTAGAATAAGCATAGTAAGATTAGAATAACCAGTGTTGCTATACTGTAGAATGCAAGAAAATAAGCAACAACTATGCACTGCAAAAATACTTTTAAATTATACTTCATTAGAGGTGTTCAAGAATTGATGGAATTGGCTACACTATGCATAAGCTATAATAAAATGGTCCCCAGTCTACCAGTTTCCAAACCAAATATATTGTCTGAAGGGCTACATACTGACCTTTCACCACTCCCAAGAGAGGTGGGGAGTTCTCTTGAGGGGTTCTGTCAGGCTCCTGGGGAGGTACAACCATAGCGAGCGTATGCACTGGGACACGGGGAACCTTCAAACAAAGGCACAGACACACACTCAGGTAAAAACACCCTCTGATGGACCAGAGACTGAAGGGTTAACACAGAGATATCTGCAGCACACACCACTCCACCCTAAGCTGCCTCTTGGTATGACCTGTCCAGAGCTATTTCACATAGCAAAGTTAACTGTGTTACTCTGCACAAAATCCCAGTTGTTGGCTACAAAACTGTTAACTCTTTTACGCTTTTAATCAGTTAACTTCACTGCAAAGCTACTTCTCCTTGCAGAACTCTGAATTTACAGAAAAAATGTCTTTCATTTAACAAAAAATCAGCAACACCATTGAGGGGTGCTGTCACAAGGGCTTAGAACTGTTGAAACAAAATACTGAGCACACATAGACAATAAAATATTATCCTTTTGAGATTCCAGGTGTGGGACTATCCAGTCCAAGGAGCAGAAGAGGGAACAAAGCTCCTGGGTTCTTCAGGTCCCTGCAGGTCACACCAACCAATTCTCTCACTCATTCTCTTGCATGCAGACATTCTAAAATTCCTTTCACTGCCTATGTTTACATCTAAATTAACTCCTAAGGAAGTGCTTATTTGCAACATTGATGGTGCTATTTTATGAGAACTCCTCATGCCTTACCTGAGACTGATCCTGAGATGGAGGTGTGAGCTGGGACAAGTCTGCTGCAGGAACCGACAGAACATTGTTTGGGTAATCCAGCAAGTAAGAAACCACATTTGTATGTCCTCCCTTGGCGGCTTCAATGAGCATTGTAGAGCCATCCTGAAGGAAGATTTTGGAAATAAAAAGCCAGAGGATGAGTTTTGCTCCCTGGTGTAGCACGCAAGATATGATTCTATGGTTTAAATTTGCAGATTTACTACTACATTAAGTGAGTTTTGTGGTTCTTTCAGTAGCTGTGACAAATGACAGGTGTAAGTGCATACCTTGAGCCGATGAGTAGGATCTGCCCCATGAGCCAGGAGGAGCTCAACCACGGCCAGGTGACCTCCAGCACAGGCCAGGGACACCACTGTGTGATCATTGTTGGCTGTAGCCCTGTTCACGTTGGCACCTGCAAGGAGATGATCTTGGAATTAGACACAAGAAAATTCTTTCTAAAACAAAGTATCAACAAATACTGTATTTTGTGGAATTGAGATAAACTTGACTCTTCTAATCTTACTACTTCCTACACACTTTTGGGTAAAAAGAAAGGGATTTTGAATAACTGGTTGGCTTCTACACATCCTCCTCCTCCTCACCTTGTGAAGACCAGGCAGCTACAACACTACAAGTGGGTTTGTACATGGTAAGAGAAAGGGAACACAATTTCCAAATGTTCATTCTAAGAAACACTACGTGGTGCAGTTGCTACTGTTTCAGATGCTATTTGCTGTATTTTTTTCTGAAGGAGGAAGTGCTTTTTTTAATCGATACAACAGAGTAAGAACAGTAACTAGCAAAATATTTTGTGATTCACTCTACCATGAACTACACAAATTCAAAAAACACTTAAGGGATTGACAAATAATGCTCTGGTACACCTAACCAGAACAATTTTGAACATGGATCACAGACATACAGCACTGCAAAGCGGCATTTTAAGTTTTTTATCCAGTTATTTAAACTAGTATTTTACCTTTGCTAATAAGGAATTGCACAGTGCATAAATGACCAGCTCGTGCAGCCTTCATTAGCGGGGTTCTCCCACCTTCAGATTCGTGCTCCTAAAGAAGAAACAACAGATGCATAAATGGGCAAAAATTATATCATTGTTTCAGCTTGTGAGGCATCTTGTGATGGGACCAGAAATACCTGTCTCAGTAGAAGATCTATCTTATAAACTGGCTGTAATAAATACAAACTGACTGGAGTCAATTTTCATGTTACCTTAATACTAAATTACGCTGTCAAAAAGTGGCATCACACACAGAAGTTTCACTACTTACACGCCCCTTTGCATTTTAGTGTTCAAATATGTAACATACATGAGAACAGGAACTTTTCTCCTCAGAAAGCGAGGAGTATTTAACACTAATGTCACCCAGCATCAGGAAGTGTAAAACAACCACAAACTGCTGTGCCACAGTTTGGAGCTGCCACGTGCTGCCCACCAGACCTGCAACACTGCAATAAATGACTCAAGTGCAAACAATACTTATAAAACACGCTGAAGAGGATCAGTAATAAAAATGAGACAAATCACTGCAGGTCACAGTAAGTCTGTGACTAAGAGGATTGAAGAATAGAGTAGAAAGATGAAAAAAGGATGATACAAACCAACAGAAAGGGAATGAGAAACACGAGCAACTTTCTAATCTAAAAAGTTTCTGAATACTGGAAAGATGTGGTGGAATAGAATTGCAATAGAGCAGTTACAAACTAGACAATGTGCCTGCTATGTAGACATGATCAATACCATAAAGAATGCTGACTAATGGTATCAACCCTCCCACAGAACAAGGAGAACATAATCTTCCTGGGAACATTTGTGTGTGCACTCTATATTCAGTACTATCCTATATCCAACAATATTCACTCTGATCAACAATACACAAGGACCGCGTGTTTTTAACGAAATATCTGGGAAGCCAAGCTCTAAATTCACTCTTTACTTTGTAACTGCATGTACATCTGACAGTGAAAGTTAACATTTAGTACTGACAGTGGATGACACTGCTCCTTACAAATACAGACAAGAGATTTGACAGAACAACTCAACTCCTTCCCATAGTTTCAGTATTCCTGAAGACTCTGCATATGTCCTTTGACATATGGCTTGCTTTGGTTGCAAGCTGCACTTTAAGTTAGTTTTCTGTGCATACACTTGAGGAAGACACCTCTTGACTGGATCTTCTGTTGGAGGCTGGCCCTGTGCAGCAACCCAAGCCCGTCTCAGCCTCTCCCCTGCTTGGCTTTTGGGCTTTCATCAGAGCTCCCTGCTACTGTCCACCACTGCTTTAACACATGGCCAAACCCCACTTTGGTGCTCTGATTCCTTTGCTTACTCAGCTGTATCATACACAGGCAGACAGAAAACCTTACAGACTTACTACAGAAGCCACCTCCCCTTTTTGTAAGTAAGTAGATTCCCCTCCCAGGGCAATGATTGCTTAACTGCCAACAAACACCTGCACACTTCTGGACTGTTTGCATGGCAGAAATATTTGCAGGACATGTAAAGCTAATTATGTTAACAGGGCTCTGTGATGTGCAAGAATTAGCAGCGTGCCCTTGAGCTCTGATGCTTGCTCTGGTATTTGGCTTAGATTTTCTCTTCCTCAGCCACTGCCAACAGGTCCTAAAAATCCAGAGGCTGCTGTGTGCCTGAAGCACAGCAAACCCCTGGTTCTGCTGGCACATCTGTCCCAAAGCAGCTGTGGAAGCAAGAATTCCTGACCATCACTCTGCTCTGAGCAGGACCCAGACACTGCTGCCCAAACTATTCCACTCAGTTCTAAATCCCCACTGGTGCAAAGGTGGCAAGATGCTAAATTTATTTTAGGCCATCTTAGGCAGTGAAAACCATCCTATATTGCATTCAGCGTAAGAGAACTAGCAGTAAGGTACAGTTATTTACAACATTCTGCCTTCCTAACAGACTTCACTGTTGGAAGTCTTAAACAGGGATGCCAGGAAGATTCCTCATTTAAATGCAATGCAGTGATTCTGCCCAGTTTAACCAACTGTCACTTCCTCAGGCAGGCAGAACTTGAACCTCAGCTACTACACACTTCCAATCCTTGCAGCACCACACACCCCAGCAGTCCAGCCAAACCAAACCATTTGGCTGCCCACCTGCTGTAGAACTGCAAAACTTATGGCACTTCGATGGTATTTTTCACACTGGAAGACAGAAACGCATATTTTATTTTAAGATGAAATTAGTTTTCCAACTTCAGCATTCTCTTTAGGCCTAATAATTGCTAGCAGACAGCATTAACTCAGGCTTTAAGGGAAGACACCCAGAACATGCCAAAATAAGAAGCTGAGCCAGTGCGGTGCCTTTGTCTACTGATATCCTGTCTTTTATCTGAAATAATCATAAATATCAAAGATGTATATATCTATACCTGTGTATCTCTTTTTTTAGCTTCAGTGGACAATCAAAATTAGGGCAGAGAACACAAAAAGCAGTGCAAAAGCATCCCCCACCACCTTTCCAATATGCTTCTTCCTTGTATTTAATGCTTATTTTATCAAACTGTCTGCAAAGACAGCTCCCCTAGCTCTTTGCACTGTAGGATTCACCAGTGTCCTGTCTCTTGTCACTGCTGAGAAATATATCAGTTAGTTCTACCAGGAAGAGGGAGAGGGGAAAACACCTCTGCCAAGCTTGGAAAGCCATTCCCAAACCCCTGGGTGATGTGCTCTCCTGCTGGTTCTGCTGGGATAGAAAGAACACCTGAGAAGAAATTTCTGTGAGTTTGGGTAACAGACAAGCAAGGAAGGGGAAAGTGGGAGTGTTACCCAAATCAGGAAGGAGTTTACATTGTTTGCCCTTTTTGCACTGGCACTTGAACAGATGAGAATCCAGTCAGCAATAATTATTTCCCTTATAGACAAATAAATACTTCCAAGACAAATTGATACTTCCAGGAGCAGAGCAGAAGAAGAATCATCAGGAGGATCTTACAACAACCATTATTTTTTAATTCTTGATTTTCAGTTATCTGGTTTTAGCATTTCCAGTATCAGCTACATAAAGGCTTTCCCCACACACTATTCTTCTCCTTGATTCACAAATGTTCACTGTTCTATTATTCACTAGGTTAGTCTTTTTGTGTTTGCTTCCAATGTCATATGTTATTTAAAAGTTTAGGAACAAAATCTGCATTTTCAAAGTAAAGGTCCAACTTTTCAATACCTTAAGAAGCCTTCTCCCTCATCCAGGGAATATTTAAAAGAAATCTAAGTATTATTCTTAGCAAAACGATCTAGAGAAAGCTTTTGATACAAAACAAAAGCCAAATAACACAGTGCCAAACACTTTGCTAATATTCAAGCCTGAACTCCTATCCCAGCAGTCACCAAGCTAACTGTCCCAAATAACCAGCATTTCAGAGGCACCTAAAAACTCAGCTAGGCCTCTAATTTAAAGTAAACGCCTACGAAAGGAAGACCTTGGAGGAACCTTGCCGGTTTAAGACAGCTGCTTGTGCTAACAGACTCAATGAGATAACCTGCTGCATTTGAATAGACTGAGATAGTGCTTTTAAAAAACGGGGTTTTAGAAAACCCAGTGAAGGAGAAATGGCAAGACAAGGATGTCACATCTAGTCTACAGAGTGAATCTCTGTATTTTTGATGAGATTGAGATGCCCTGAAGTCAAGCTTCTCCTTAGCATGTAACCTGAGGCTGCAGCTTTACAAGCATCAAAGGCCAACCTCACTTGATCCTTGCTCAGCTCTAGGCCCTCCAAAATAGTCTTCTTTAAGTCCTCCTGCTTGTCCTGCAGAAGGAAAAAGAAGAACTCATGGCTCTTGTTTCTACAGACAAATGTTCCTGGTCATGAAGACCTGGAACGTGAACTTAACGGGGTGAGACCCACCAGCTGAAAACTGGTTTGCTGGAATTAGGTAAGCAAGAACGATACGAAGACCAAGCAATGCTGCTCTCACCAGTTCAGGCCCATTTGGGTTCATAAAGAGAGCACACAGGTCTGACACACCATATTGGTTAAGACAAGACAACTATTTGTTCACTACTGGCAAAAGAAAGGATTTAATCATGCTCTGCACCATCCAGAGACTGCAACACAACACCCAAAAGGTTTTGACTACAAAAATGAGCTTCATATGCCCTGCCACCTTTTGCTTATCTGTAGAACACTCAGGGCCAAGCCGAAAAAGTCCCAAAATCCCTGACTTTCCTCAACGGTTCAAGAGTCAGTATGGAAAAAACCCAACAGCTCCTCAAATCCCTCACTGTAACAGCAACACAGTAACATCCAGTGTGGTTTCATTCATGGACATGAAGCACTGGCTGCTCCTGCAGATGTTTAAATGGTGCCTCATGCACAGGGCATCCAACCCACAGTGTGTCATACACATGGAGGAAAGTGAGCTTCCAATTTAGGAGCCACATTAGTGTGAGGGATGCCACCATCTGAAGGTAAAGCAATGATCCCTGCCATGACAAACCTGCCTGTAAAAATATTGTGTCACAGGAGAAGAATTAAGAGGCAGTTTGATGTGTTTCAGGTTTTTTTGCTACTAGAGTTATGTGGAAGGCAGGTAGCGAGCTTCAGTCTTGTAAAGAGAGCAACACGTGGAATTGTAACAAGTATTTAAGAGCTCTGGGGAGAGCCTGAGAGTGTAAAATGAGAAAAATGCAAGGATGAAGCTGTCCTCATGGGTTTTCTTCCATGTCTCTATTTCACCATGAAGGCTCCCACATACCTTGTAGTAAAATGGCAAACTCCACCACTAGATCAACTCTCCTGTGCAAAAGAGCCTCATGTACAGCTGCAAACCCAGACTAAAAAATCCCAGTTTAAAGGTCTTTTGTGTACTGCCCACCTGAGAAAAGCTGGGATCTCCAAACAGAACAATCTCTTTTGCTTTCAATGAAAAAGGAAAAGATGCAACCACCTTATCAAGAGCAGTGTCACCTTCAAAAGGGAGACCAGAATCTCCTTTAATCCAGGTGTGATTCTACATCAATAGGGAAGAGAAATCCAAACAGGTCCTTTTAGTTTATTGAAAGGTAAACAGCTTAAAAGCAAGATATCCCACTAAATATCACAAATACTCTTTGTGAGCTTTACAGTCCTTAACTTGGTTCCTGTGGGAACATACATGCACCTTACTCATCTTACCTTCTACAACCTTTGAGATGAAGGTAACTGCTAGGAAAGACATGAAGAAGAAATTAAAAAGAGAACTCCTTTAGGAAAAATTATCCTCTCACCTTTGAGATTAGACAATCCTTGTCAGACAGGTAAATAAATGTATTAGCGAAGTGCCAGTTATTTTTTCCTGAAGCTATTAAACCATGATAGCTTTCACTAATGTTTTTATCAATTCATATTTCAGAGTTCCAATCTCCAAAATTTTACTCCTATTAACCACAAAATCTGAAGTAGGTCTTCTGCCCCCACGAAGTTTGCAAATAAAGAAAATTTACATTGGTCCAGTGGTGGGAGCTCAAGCTGAGACTCTGGAAATTCCTAATCCTGAAGGAAACGGGAGAACGAGAATGCAGCTACAGCACAGATGGGATCACAGGCTGAAGGCTTCAGATGTGCCTCAGATTAAGACATTCATATGCTTGGCAAAAGCAAGCTCATTTCAAAATGCATATATTAACAAGGAAAGGTGTAGGTCTGCCAGCTAGTTTTGCTCCAGATTTTGACAGGCCAACTTTGTAAAGGACATGGAAAAGATCCCGAAAAGAAGGGCATCAGGAAACCACCCAAGAATTGTTAACAAGCCAGAGTTCATGAACAATTAGTCACAAGGAGACACAAATTCATCAAAATACCAGAGAATTGAGCAGTTCTCCAGTAGACAGATGAGCACTCTGACACTGCTCACTTCTAGTACAACTTGTCACTGCAAAGCTTTAAGGAAAAAATAACCACAAACTGAAGAAAGTTCATCCCAGCCATCATTTTCTTTCACTTCTCCAGGGTCTTACAAAGCCACACTGCTTCCTGAATCTAACAGAGCTCTCAAGATCTTCACTGGTTCCTGAACTGCATTACATATTTGATAACTAGGCCAGAGGAACAGTCTCTGAACAGCAACAGTTCCATTTTCACTTGCCAGAACAACACCTGCTTTGTGCTGATGATCCCTCCCAGTTCAGACAAAACTCTACTGGGGACTGGAATCATTAAACAATCACAGAATGGTTTGGGTTGGACAGAACCTTCAAAGACCATCCAGTCCCATTCCCTGCCATGGGCAGGGACACCTTCCACTAGCCCAGGTGGCTCCAGCCTGGCCTTGGACACTTCCAGGCCAGGGGCAGCCACAGCTTCTCTGGGAAACCTGTGCAGGGCCTCACCATCCTCACTGCAGAACATGCTCAAACTTTAGCTCGAGGTTCTATTTTAGATTGAGAAACCTGAACTGGACATGAGCAACAAAGGATTCAGTACAGCAGTGTGAGTTGGGTAACTTCAGCACAGTTGGAAACCTCCTGACAGAAATACCTCCTGTCCTTTGCCCATTTGGATAACCCAGCATCCAAAAGGCTCCTCTCCACACCTGCAGGCTCAGAGCCTGTACCTCCAATCCCACTCAGTCCTGACCTCCTCACAGCTGAAGTGACTCCTGAGAAGCCACAATAGATTTGAGGTCTTAAAACACATATGCTTTTCAAATACAGAACAAAGGCTCTGAACTGGGGAGAAATGGGAAAACTGATCAAGACAGATCCTGACATCCAGTGTTTACTGTTCCCTTAACTTCAGAGTATTTGGAAAAGAAAGATCAACTTCCTTTCCTCAATCTAGAATCCATGGACACCATTTGCCCTTGCAACAAGAGAACAGCTCTCAGCCCTGTTTTATTTTACTGTTTGGGACATGAGTAGTTTCCTCATAAAGGACTGCTTCCCAACAGGGTCAGACGTTGCACATCCAGCTCCTCAGTGACTGTGAACTCAGGGATAACGAAAGTCTACACTGGAACAACAGTGGAAGCAATCCCTGGAAAGACAGACATTGCAGGCTGAAGAAGGGAAGGAAGAAAAGCAACTGGAGATGTACCTTCAGTTGCTGTATCTGAACACCAGCAGGAGAGTAAAATTAGCTGGACAAATGAAGACAGACCAACTAGAGGTCTAAGTCCAGATCTTCATTTGATTCCCAACTTCCTGGGACAACTTGGTGGAATCACCTGAACTCCTTCAAATGAAAATTGAAATGTAGAAGAATAATCTCCCACTGTACTGCCAAAGAAGCTTTGTCAAACCCAGCAGTAAAGTAACACCCTTCAGAACTTTCCTCATCCCAAGACAAAGACAAATCTACTCAAAACATCTCTCAACTTCAAATAAAGCAAAGCAAGGGTTTGAATGGAAACTGTTTCAAACCTGAGCACTTCCCACAAGTATCACTATCATTTTACAGGCTTTTGCCCATTTCCTTGCAATCAGAACTCAAAAATGGCAGATTTAGAATGGCAGGTCTTCCTTTCAAAGCAATTTTCTTTTCCTGCCATACTCTTATTTTCCTTGCCTGCTCCACATTCTCATTGGCAGTAAAAGAAAACTCAATAAAATAAGACTACTTTAGAAAGGCCCAGACTGTCCTCAGCAATGGTGATCAGAACTCAGTGCTCATGGCCACAAGCACTGCTCACCTTAGTGATGGGAGAGGGAAAAATGACAGCTCCAAGAATTTGAAGTGATATTTAAGCAGCAACTTTTGTACATTTTTAAAAGTTTATGCATAGCATTTTGGTTTTCTTTTCTTTCCATTTGAGGCTTTTCTCCCCTCAGTGAGACACCCTAGGGGCTATAATTTTATATAATCCAGTATTTCAGGGCTTTTTTCCCCACAAGACACAGTAGAGGCCTTACCAGATCAGCACCGGCCTGAAGCAACACATCTGCCACATCTGTGTGCCCATTTTCACAGGCATAGGTCAGAGCGGTATCTCCCGTCGCTGTGGTGGCATGGACATTCGCTCCTACAAACACAACATGGTTTTCTTACTGGACAGGTCCTTATCAAGTATTTCATACTAGATAAAACACAAAAATCTCTGACAACAGCTGCATCCTACTGACCAACAGCCTCCCCAGTCCAAGGGCATTGTTCTCTTGGTAAAAACTGCTCTCATAGCAAAAATATTCTGAGGAGAGGGGATAAGCCAAGGCCTGGAAAAAGCATGACTGACAATTTAAACATTTAAACCTATATGCTCAATTATGGCTACAGTCCCTCTGCAGCAAGAAGGATTTCAGTTGTAACAGCAAATAAAAGTGAATCCAAACAGTTGTCTAGACTACCCATTTGACCCAGAGCTGTATGCCAAGGGAAACCAGACAAAATGCATGTCACTGAGTTAGCATTAATACAACAAGGCCACACACTCATACAAACCTCCCTTCTTCCCCTGTTCTGTAAAATCATTTGCTTAAAAACCATTTTCTTGAAAAAATCTGTCTGGCTTTATATACACCAGCTCTGTGAAAACTACAAATGATATGTAACACATTATTCTTAAAAAAAGAAATGCCAATGTGATTAGCCAATTTCTTATTTTCAAGGTGTGAGATATATTTAGAGAGTCCCTGATGCCAAAACAAGGCTCCTCAATTAACTTTCTACACTATCAGCAGTGAAGTGCAAGCAGGGAGTGTTCCAAGGGAGCTGGTGACAGGTGTCACATGCTGGTGTCACTGCACAAAGAGGCACAGTTGTTACTGTCCCTCGATGAGCAGGGAGCTTTAGTTTCTAGAATTACAAATTCAGATAATTTTATGCTTATTCTTAGAAAAAGAGCATAAAAACAAATCACTTTCCACAACAAGAAAGATTTCCAAAACACAGGTCCTTTCTGTTCATTATTTTAAGCAGAACACTTTAGCCTCTACCAACTTTAAATGGACAGATGAACACTGAAGCATCACTTTTGCCCCAACTCTAGCAAGATTTAATTTACTGCTGTATAATGCAGTAGTAAGACTCACTCATCACAGAAATTCAGCCCTTTCCAGGATCTGTCTTGTATACTACTTCCCAGGGTACAATTCCTAAAGAACTGGTTATTTAGGGTGACTGAATGAGATAACCAGACTCACTCAAAGCTGGAGCACCATCCAAAACCAAGCATTATCTGAATTAAAATTTTGTCCTAAATGCAGATAGCTGGAAACAATGTTCCTAATGAATGTGGATGCTTTCTAGATAAGGATCCAGGGGGCACTTTTCTCTGTTAAAAGTATCAAACAATACTGAGGTGCAACATATGCTTTTTCCTTCCTGATAAGGTATCTGGGAATATACTTTCTTGTTACAACATTACCACTGTCAAGGCCAGGTATCTTTTAAATCATACAGAACATCAAGTCTATGACATCTGCAGCCCTGATCATTTGCACTGAACACATACCTGCTGCCAGCAAGTATTTCACCAATTCAAGATGACCTTCTTGGGCAGCTTCCATCAAAGGTGTTGAGCAGCCAAGTTCTATATCAGCTCCTGCCTTAATAAGGAAGTCAGCGACTTCAGAAAAGCCTCCACAGCATGCCAGAGTGAGGGCTGTTTCCTGCGTTTCTTCTGTCTGTGCATTTATGTTTGCCCCTGGGAAACAAAACAAAGCAAAACATTACTGACCTGGCCAGACACGGGGTGGGAAGGTGAATGCTCATCCTGCCCATGGCAGTGTGGGGGCTTTGTTCTGTGGGTACATCAGTGACAGCCCAGAGCAATCTTCACAGCAAACCTGATGACAAAGGATCACACTGTGTCCTTCATAACGAGCTCTCTGTCACCACGGGATCTCACCTTGTGCCAACAGCAAGGCCACCATCTCCTCGTGGCCTTCCCGGGCAGCTTCCATCAGAGGTGTGTAACCCTCATCATTGACCTCCTCCAGGTTGGCTCCGCGCTCGATCAGAAGAGCTGCCAACTCCACGTGCCCCCCACAGGCAGCCAGAGTGAGAGGGGACTCGAAGGAGTCTGCAGGCATGTTCACCTGGGCACCGCTGTCCAACAGCAAACGGGCCACCTCCACGTGTCCGTCCTGCAACACACGGGGCAACCCAGGATCAGACACAATGGAAGTCACTGGTGCTGCAGCTCAAAACACAATCACACTAGGTCTGAAAACAATCCTGAAAAGACAGAATCTTTTTGTTATTATGGTTCAATTATGACAGTTACTGAAATACTTGGATTTAACCAACGTTTAGGTTTCCACCTACATCTACATTAGGTTTAAATGCATGAGAAAGAAAAAGAGCTAGATATATGTTGGGATTTTTTTTTTCTTTCTAAAGAGATATAGGAAAAGACCTTCTTAAAATTCCAGCCTAACCCCTGGGACACAACAGTAACAGAGACAGCAAACAAGTACCATAAGTAATAAACACACTCCAGACTAAACCTCAAAACAAGCACCAGAAAAAAAGATTTTCTTTGCAGTTGATTCATGGCTTCTACAGACAAAAAAAAAGTTAAAAAGCTCAGAATTCCCCTAATTCCTAAAAGTAAAGAATTTCTTTGTACTAACAGCAGCAACTTCAAACAAACTACCAGTTCCTTGCTTTGATCTCACCTGAACTGTCAGCCAGGAACACAAATAGGTCACACATAGCTACAGAAAGGGGACATGAGGGAGATCCCACATGCAACTCCCATCAATACTTAAGCTGACCATGAAGCAGGTCACCCATAACCCGAGCCTGAAACAATCAAGGCTGCACATTAAAGAGAAGCTGTTGTCCTCAGAGAAGCTGGCCAAGAGCCACCTCATTAACCCTGAGTGTGGCACTGTCCTGCCCAAAACACAGCACAGCTGATCAGAGCCCGGGCATCTCAGTGTCCTGGCCCTGCCACATTCAGAGCTGGAAAAAAGCAAAGGCTGGAAACAGTCACAACAACTGGGTGGATTTTTCCCTCCTGAAAGGCCCAGCCAAACGATAACAAGGAACAAATGCCTCATTATGGAGCTGGGACTTCAAAGGCTCGGTTTCCTCTCTGTTGCTTTTAAAGGTCGATACACTGTATTGTCAGAACACCTAGTCTGAAACACCTGAGCTAAGAACACACAGGCAAACCTCACAGCTGTCTTCTCCAAACAAGACCCTTCACAGCCTCCAAGTACAGGCAGTGCTCTGATTGTTTCACCAGGAAAGGAAAAAAAAAAAGGAACAGAAACTGCTACCTAAGCAGAACAGTGGGCTGATTAAACCTTTAGTCTGTAGCCATGCTGCAATCTCCTTTAGGTGACAGCACACACCCACTGCAACTCTGTCCTTCTGAATTCCTTCCTGGCACCAGGCTCTCCTACAGGGAGGACTATTCAGGGATACAATTACCAGCTCACCATGGGAAGACTTGGACACAGCTCCCGATGTTATAATCTGACCTTGGTCTCTTGCATCATCACCTCACAACTGCACTGAAAGAACACTTGATCCTCCAGCTCTCAGGAGCCTGGAGGGACACTGCAGCCTGTCTTCTAAGGATTATAGGCTCCTGGGAGCAAATTCACTTTCCCTCTCTTTGCTGTGCTTCCTTTGTTCAAAGAAGTTCCCCAGTTTGAAGAGTAGATAAAAGGTCACTCAAGGTGTTGGCAAGAATGGTTGCAGACATATTCTGACATACTAGTACACTTTTTATTAAGGTGATGCTCTTGGATTGGGAATTTTTTACTCAATGGATGGTTTGCAATGAAGAGTTGCCCAAGAAGTAAATTACTTTTGAAAATAAAACGGCAGGTAAAAAGAAATACCTCATAACCCCATTTACAGAAACCTAGAAGAGAGTAAGTCATCTCTTCATGCAAAACATTTCCTGCAGTGGTGAAAGAACAAGTGTAATGAATGAATCATCCAGCCCAGTGCACATCTGGAAGGTTCATTCCACGATACTCTGAGACACCTCATTTATAAAGACAAAGATGGAAATGTAATAGCCTTTAAAAAACAACCAATGACTTGAGCTCAACCTAACTAATTCACTGCACTGCAGACTGATCACCCTTATACTACACACAGGGAGCATTTAAAACAGCACATCACCCCCCCACCCCCCAAACTACAATATTTTTCCCCTTTTGGGCAGTTAGACTGAGAAGTTGTGGGGGCTACAGTAAAGGCTTTCCTGCAGTAACTACACACATCTTCCCTTGCAAGCCCAGCTGTTACCAAAGGCTCACTTCACTGTAACATCTCTTTCAATCCTCCCTCCCCGAGGAGGGAGCAGCACAAACACAGGTATTTACCATGCAGGCCTCCATCAGCGCCGTGTGCATCTCGTCTGTTTTGTGTTCTTGATCAGCTCCAGCTTCAAGCAAAAAACGAACCATATCTAAATGGCCTTCAAATGAAACAGATCAAAATAAATAAGCATTTCACATTATCAACTTTTAGTAGCACATACAATATACCGAATGAAACAATTCAGATTTTCACAGCTTGCTATACAATCTTTATACATTGGCAAACCTGTGCTTTTTACAGTATTCTAAAAAGTACCAATGCAAACCAGGCAGTACCTTCCAACAGCCTTTTCCAAAGATACTGCTCAGCTGACACTATTTTTAAAAGCTTCTACTGAACTTTTACCAAAACTATTTTTCGACTCTATTACAGATTATATCATTTTAGACTTTGTTCCTTACAAGTTTTTATCATCTCAACGAGCATCCTCCTCCAAGGCAAGACTTAGTCTTACATAAACTGACAGGAAAACAAGGTAGTTCAAATACCTTGTCAAAGACAACACAGGATCTCTCTAGTCAATGAAGATTCTACATTCCATCACTCTATTAAGTTTTAGGTCACAAGAAACAAGTATGATGCTGCAGCATATCCAGGAGTGTTATTACTGAAATTTCTCTGGGTTAAGGAACTACCATATGCTGCAGGAAAGCCATGACAAATCCAGGTGCAAGTTTTCACATAGGTTATACATAGGAGGTGTCCTCCAATTCTAATCACAAAGGCAAAGCCTTAAATTACTATGACAGTAATCCACGTTCCCAGAGTTTCTATTTGTACAAAAACAATTGTTGGAAAACAAATTTTGGAAGCACACTGGACTACCATTGCACTGGTACTTTATACAGAAGATTTAAACAGCAAAAGAAATTCAATCGAAACTCCCTAAAAGTTCTCAATCTGTAAGAACTCACAGGCATTCTCCAAAATTACACTGAAGGAAAAGAAACCAGTAATAATGGTTGCATTTTCACCCCATCAGGTATTCCAGGATCACTCATTCCAACTTCGCATTTTATGAAGAACCAACAGATGCTTTCAGAATTCACAGGCCATTGGTGAGTGGAATATGAATGAAATAGGAAATGTGGTAGTGAGGGAAGGGGGAGTGGCAGTGTGGACACAGCCAGATAAAAACTTTCATCTGCAATGTGTCAAATACATGTCCATCACAGCAGGACACGAGCACAGACCTAATACCACTTCAGCATGGATGAGCACTTTTTCACATTGAGTTGAAAAGCAAAACCCAGCGTTCCAAAACTCTTAAGGAAATATTCCAAGTATGGATGGGAGTTTTAGTTAGAAGAATCCTAGCCAACAAATTCAAACATCAATACAAAACAAAGCAAGAGACAATACCTTTATAGCATGCGAGTGTAAGTGCACTTTCTTTGAACTCGTTGGAGTGAGTGTTGATTCCTGCACCATATTCCAGCAATACTCTTGCAACCTCGACATGCCCTGCACTGGCTGCTTCCATCAGGGGGGTGTGTCCATTCTCATTGTGGTCTTCTATGTTAGCACCAGCTTTCAGCAGCACCTTCACTATGTCCACAAAGCCCCCGGCACAGGCGTACGTGAGAGCCGTGTTCCCTGCAGAGGAGGAGTTTGCATGAGAGCCCTTTCCACCACATCACAATTTAAAACTCTGGTGCTGTAAGTGGCAATCACGTATGGCACAGGTTTTAAATGCTACAGTCAATTTTAAGGTCTAAATACATAATTTTGTAACTCAGACACGTGATGTTCTTAAAAATTTGAAAAAAGTTTACATTCTGTCTTAATATTAACACAATCCAGCTGCAGGTTAATGCTCTCAGTAAGGTTAGTTAAGCTGTGGTCACCAGCAATGTAGAGACCATCCAATGCTCAAAAAATTGTAACCCCTCTTTGGTAAAAAGCACCAGAGAGAAATAACTGGTCTTGACTGGATGTGTCCCATGATCATCTTACTGGGTAATTTTGGATTATATCAATGAGAAAAGACAAATTTCTTGTATTTTTCTGGTTATCAGTGGTTTTCACAGGAACACTGCCTTCCATAATAGCTTATGTTAAAAAACACCTTCAATAATGACCGGTTAAGACTCTAAACACATCTGCTGCAGATGTGGTCCATTCTTAAGTTTCTGACACATTTCTTTGTGAATGAAAGCATTAGACAAAACCAGAGCTGCATGCCTTATGTGCCAGTCTGACCCAGTGTGCTGCCACTGCCCAGTTACCTGTGGAGGACTGTGCATTGACGTCTGCACAGTGGACAAGGAGGAGTTTAACAATATCCACGTAGCCACCGCTGGCAGCTGCCATCAAGGGAGTGATGTCCCCCTTATTGCCTCGATCTTCAACGTTGGCGTGCATTGCCAGCAGCACCTGGGAGAAAGTTCACTTCCATGAGGAAATTGTAACACCCAACTTTTAGAGTTGTCACAAGGCAACCCACTGACCAGAATGACAGCACAAACTGTCAACAGAGCACCCCTCATGGGTGAACAGTTTTATCTCTGTCCTCTGATCTGGCACCAAAACATAAACCTGGGCACTTTCTGAGAACTATCACCTCAACATCTTCAAGGCAGCACAAATTCTGCTCTTAGATACAGAAGCAATATAGCCCCAAATTAACAGAAATTAATGCAGTGTTGAGAAAAATATGACTAAAAAAAAGGACTGCGTGACTGACACATGAGTTTTTAGGAAGGAACCAATTGTAGTATTTGGGTTTGGTGCTATTTTAGATCCTCTTGCCTGGCAGAACAGCTGAACCGCATCTAGAACAATGCCAGAAAAGTAGATGCATCATGAAACATAAGATTCATTCCTCAGACAAGTCCCTTCAACCTAAAGGCACATATGATTGAATTTTCTGTCAAAAAAAAAAAAATCAATAACTGGAAACCCATAATAGGTTGTACTGACCTATATGCTAAATAATAAAAAAATTGTAATAACCAGAATAACCAAAATGTTTACCTATTAAAGAGGCCCCTCAGACAATGCTTCATAAAGGTTTAGTTCTGATTGTATTTGTCACTTACTTGTGCCAATTCATAATATCCTGCTGAACAGGCCAAGCAGAGGAGACTCTCCCCTTCTTCAGTGTGTTCATTTACGCTCCGTCCTTCATCCAGCAGCTTCCGGACAGCATTGACATCCCCATCGGAACACGCCTCTGCCAGACTGCGACTGGAAAAGCAGTTACCACAGAGTCAGCTCAAAACACACCTGCAGGAGGTGGGCAGCTTTCCTAGGCAAGGACGAAGCCTTTAAGTAAAGACTCATGACATCAGTACAAAGCTTCACTCAGAAACACACCTTATAAATTTATTTTTAAATAAAGGAGATATATATATTCACACATTATTTCCATGCATGAAATGGAGATAAAGACCTTCCTTATGTCCAAATTAGCTCCTGTCCTCATTAGCTGCTAACTTATATATGCTCTCATACAGACCAGATGCAGAGAGAGGTGCCCAAAGCTGGGTAATTTGTGTTGTTTGCAAACCCCTCTGATACTATTCCCACTTCAGGGAATGTCAGACACACAGAGGCTATAACCACGACAAAGTGCTGATTACAGGAGCCAAGGCAAATTCCTAGTACAGACAAAGCCAAAATCGAGCTGCCAAGTATCAAAGAGACCACTAATACGAATATTGCAACCAGACAAATGTCTAACCCTTGTCCCTTCTGTTGTGGGATTATTTTCTTCTCTGCACTAGCCCAAATATTTTTTTTTAAACTTGGTAACAGCAGTTTTTATAAGAAAGAGCCTTATGTTACCTAATGACACCTTAGAGGAAGAAAGGATGGAGCCTTACAGAAGTTTACTGTGTTTCCTTTCATGCACTATTAAAAACATATTACAGAAGTTTTCAAATGGATGTAATAAGCCAACTGAAGTACATGTTTTTTTAAATAGCAGTAACAACACAAATCCTACATGGAACACTACTAACTTATCCTTAAAAAGAATAAATTTGTAAGAGGTAATTACAAGCTAAGAGTCAGAAGGAAAAGACAAGATAAACTCCAGGTTCTTGGCATCAAACTGCTCAGAAGTCTATAATCATGATTTTGACAATCACTAACCTCTGGAGAGAATTTCTATTTCCCCTGAGACCTAGAAAAGGACACTAAGAGGTGAACTGAGCTTCAGTTTATTTCAAACCAACTCACTTCTCATTTATATCTTTTTCCATAAAAAAAAAAAAGTCTAACAGCAAAGACAACTGTTCTTTCCTCATAGGAGCATTCCTATCAGGTCCCATGAACTTGTCCACTGGATGACATCTAACCTGTTTAAATGCTCCCTGACCTGATATTAATCCAGGGCAAGCCACCCTTAGTCCAGACCTTCCCACTCATCTCAGGAGCTCGGGATTCCTGAAAGCACATCTCACCAGTAAAGCTCAAGGCAAAGGCAGCATTCCCTGTCACTGGGGCCCGTCATGTTCTGAGGCAGGCTCACATCTTCTTTCCCACACTTGTTTATCTTGCTGCCTTTCCTACCCTGTGCCAGATTCAATTCCAGGTGGGCTCTGTCTTTCCTAATCACCTCCCTGTGTGCTTGGACATTGTCTCAATAGTTCCCAAGATCCACCTGGCCTGTTTCCAACTCTTGTGTGCTTCCTTTCCATGTGAAGCTTCCCCAGGATATTTTCATGACCCCAAATTTTGATCCACAAGTAATTCAGTTAGGAAATGAAACTACATTTGTTCCATATTTGTATTTACATTCTGAGACTACTGCCCTTACTCTAAGCACCCGGTTTTGCAAACCCCAAACCTGAATTTCAAGAGGACATCTGCTTGAAAGGAAACTTAACAACTTTCAGTTTTTGATCCTAGGTCTGAAGTTCAACAGAAGTTCAACAGAATGTGCAGTCACACCACCCCAACAGTTTCAGAACTATCTGCATCACTTATCAGAGTAGAAAACACTTCGGGACCCTTGGGGATGCTTTGAAATTACTGAGGGGGGGAAAATTTTTGACGACAAGGGACAAACCTACAGTTCTGTCATCACGGGAGTTAAAGGCTCTTCTTATCAGTTACCAAAAGTTATCAGGTAAGATAGTCCAATTTTCCCCAAAGTTCCTGAGCAAGATCCTGAGGAAAAAAATTGCTGTCCTGTAAGTATTAGCTTTCTCTTTCCACTTCTAACACAATGAATTAGGTTCACTAGTTTCCAACAAAGTATGTTAATGCATTAATTAGAAAGCAATCACTCGTTCTTTTACAGCTAATAATTTAACACCTTTTTGAAAAAGAGATCAACTGTCTGACCCTGAGATGAGGGGTCACCTCAGCTGGTCAGAGCATGGTGCTAATAACACCAGGGTTGTGAGTTCAATTCCTGTATGGGCCATTCACTTAAGAGCTGGACTTGAGGATCCTTGTGGGTCCCTTCCCACTCAGAATATGCTGTGAAACATCTGTCTGGTACACAGAAAGAGCAGCATGTTACAAAGTACCAGCTTTTTGTACTTTTCTCTCACTCTATGAAGGCAATAACCTGAAGGGACAGCAATTACACCTTCAGATTCAACCCCTTCTTCTCCTCTAGTCGTGGAGCAGGCACATTACCAAGTACTAACTATAAAATTAACTGAATTTGAAATAGAAATCAAAAACTTACAAGCTATAGTTGGGAACCTGGGGTGTGCTGGGGGGGTGTGATCAGTACTTACTTGTCCACTTGTCCTGTGCTGTGGTTGTTCTCGGCTCTCATCCGTGTCAGCGCGGCGGCCGCCTCGTCCAGCGCGCAGCTGACGGAGGACGTCAGTCTCCGGAGAACCTCGGGATCTGCGAAGGCTTTGCCATCGGCAGTGGACAATTTACCAATTCCTTCAGTGCACGTTCGTTCATCAGTCAGGTTAGTAGGAAAGTCACACAAAAGAAATGCAGAGACACTGTTTTAGAGTCCAGCCACATGCACTATTAGTTAAAAACTGTTCGCAAACATGCCAGAAAATCAGCTACTTAAAACCAACGTTTGACCAAGACCTGAACAGTATTAACTACAGTACAAGGGTAAAAAACCTCTATTTCACAGCTGGCAGCTTTGTTACCTGTCCTAAAGCCTCAACTCACATCTCTGATGAATTAATTAAAAAAAAATAATCCTACTGGGGGAATAAGGGTAAATCCAGACGTGAAGTTCAAAACCAGAAGTTTGGGAAACAGGTATTACTCCACAGCCTTAGTTTAATATTTACTGACTGCAAAGAGTTTTTCAAATCAAAATAGTTATTACACCTTTCCCACCCGGCTCCACTCAAAATGAAGCAGACTGAGCTCTAATATATCTTTTTCTTTCTTTCTTTATTGGAGAGTAGGAAAAACACTTTTAGAAGTTATTAGCTTAAATTCCTAATAATTCACCACTCTAAATTGCCCAGCTCTAGCTACAGGAACAGAAATTACAAAATTAAATTTTAAATATTGAAAATCAATGCCCCTCCTACACAGACATTACACAGTAGAAATGCTTAGATTCAAGGAACTTTTACAACAATTTGTTTGTTCAAGTTTTACTCTACACAGGTTTTACTCCATATAGTTCAGCACATGTGCAAACATCACTGCAGTGTAAGCAAGGGTTTTAACTTCATGTACAAATGTTCAAACAGTGCAAACACTCCTCCACACACCCCCAAAAAAACCCAAACCCAAATGAATTGATTTCACATCCTACAAAATGCAAATGGTTACTAGTTTATAGATCAGCCACCTTCACTAGTGATGAGAGAAACTTCAACTCCTTAGCTGTTAAAGAGGGTCAAATTAGATATAAACCTCTGGATATAAGGCACGTTGTCCCTCAGAAGATTTGCTATTTGGTATGTGCATATCTCTGCTAGTTTGATTTATGCCACATCTCCCACAGCTCAGCTTGTAATTCTTACAGAGTAAGTAATGAAATCATATTTTGAATCTGAAAGTTGCTTTCAGACAATGTATTTCCCCAGTTTGAGAGAATCCATTTTGCTCCTTGTTAACATAAGAATTGACACTTACCAAATCTCTCCACCCTACAACACTTTAGGCCAGCACTCACCAGGCACACTGTGCAGTGCTCCAAGTGCTGGATTACAGTACTGGAGCTGGTGTTGCTGGAATGATGGAGAGTCCCTCCCATGGGATGCAGGAGTTTACTCGGCAGATGGAAACTAAGCAATGAAGGTTGAGATGAGCTGCTTAAGAGACTTGTTCATGTCCTTGCTACCTCCCTGGTTTCAACATCCTACCTCTGCACTGATTCAGCATCGTCAAGGGGCTATGAAAACCAATTGATAACAAATTGCCCACTCCAGATAAAGTGAGAAATTACAGCTCATTCTGTCTGGGGTTGGAAGCCTGGCTAGTGTGGAGCAGTTCAAGCACAGAAATGTGAGGCCATGGACTCTTTGAAGAGGCCACTGGCCACATGCCCCCTTCCACCTCCAAACTGTTGAGGCCATCACCCTTCCAGCCACAGCTGTTAAATATAGCGAGGTTACAAACAACAAGCCTCAAATGACACAGCTCACACCTCGTGTATTAGTGCAAAATGAATTTGCTGCTGGTGTAAAGGGGATGAAAGTCCTGCTGGCTCTGCAGCTGGGGCAGGTGGGACTGGGGGACAGTCACTGCAAAGCTGTCAGGACATTGATTTAGTATCAAATACACAGAGAAAGTGATAGTTTTTACACAGCTTTGCTTCGCCAGGACAGCTCCCAGAGTAACTGCTGAGATGTTTACACAAGCTATTTCTGGTGGCAGTGCTGGCTTATGCCGGCTTGCAGTGTACATAAAGTAATGCTGAAGGAAAGACAAAGAATTAAGTCTTCACAGCTCAGCATTGAGGCCTCATCTGGGACTGCTGCAACCAAAACTGAACACTGTGGTGAGCAACGTGGCAAAGTACTCGAGAAATCCACACGACCCCCGAGCAAAGGCTGCAAAGGTGTGATTTATCTTACAAGGAGCAACACAACTACAGTTTCCCTCCAATCAGAAGGGTCTTACTGAAGGAACTACTAACAGCCCTACTGCTGGCAAAAGAAGTGAAAGACATGAAGTTCTCTCAAAAGAAACCAACCCAAAAGACCCACCAAAACACCATCAACAAAACTGGACGCAACTCAAAAGCTGAAGCTATTCTGGCTATCTCCATTATTGCAGATCACCAAGGCAGTGGATCAGACAGGTCACCCAGACAAGCAGAACCTACACTTCATACTCTCTCCATTTTAAAAGTCTGTTGTTCAAGCATTTATACCCAGGGTTTCTGAAGCAGAAGTTACACCACAGACCTCAGTCCTGTGCCCAGTGAAGACAAATGAGCTTTACCCACTGCAGAGCTCCTGTTTTCATGGATTACTGCTGGTGGTCTCCTGGAAGACTCACCAGCCACAGGTCACTGGCTCTTCCTTCTGGCAAGTAAAAGTGCACTTACATCTCACTCCAATTTCTGTCTTAGACCCCAAAAAGGAGCTATAACCATTCCAAGACCTTTAGGAGGGTAAGTAGAAGATACCTTTTATTTATCTGACCAACTAGAGCTTAACCGAGGTGCCATCCCCAGGCTCTTTGTTTCATGCTTTCTTTGTATTGCACATGCCAAAATTCATCAACAGCCACAGAAGAAATCAGAGCAGACATTTGTTTGGCTGGCTGAAGTCAAGGGAGACAGACTACAAGAATTACCCCTGCAGACACCCATTCATTCACTCCCCTTTCACAGTTATGTATCTCAATAATTGCTACATTTTTACTTCACTATAATTTAGGATGACTATGCCAGAATCCCCAGGCTGTAATGCTCACGTATCTTTTAATATCTAGTGCAATTATTTTTGTGCCCACTTTGTAACCATTTGCCCTTGTGTCACCCTCATGCACACAGGGACTGCAACAGTGCAGGTGCTGAACCAAAACCCTTCTTGCTGCCTCCTACCCAACAAACACTGAAAGCATCCTCAGGACCATTCTGCCCCCTCTTAACACAAGTGATCGTGATTTCTCACATTATTTCAGTCTCACTACTGTGTTACTGATCTGATACTACCTGAACTGACCCCAGTGTCTGACGTTTTGTGCTTTCAGGGGGGTAAAGGAATATTTTCAGGAACACAAGCCACCACAGAGGTTGCAATATCATCTTTTAAAGGACTGACCACTCGCGCAGGATAAGTCTGAAAAGAGAATATGGGAGCTCCAATTTTATATTGAGAACAATCCACAGTCATTAACCCCATGGAGATGTTCCTAATGCAAAGTTACAGCTTCCCACTACAATTCTGGAGAGCACGTTCATTAGCAAGCCAAAAGGAAGTGCCTTCATACAACATGAGCTCCCATGCAAAGGCCAAAAATGTAAATTTGAAAATAGCTTAGATAGCATTACTGTAAAGCCTGTGCCTTCTACCAGCCTAAGAACAGCATCCCTGAAAGTCACTATTTAAAGACGTTCCTGAACAACAGACAACTGAAGGGATAGAGAGAGGAGAGACTATCACCTGTACTGGGATTTTACTGCTTTTCCCCCAAATGTGCACAGCCAGCCACTGCAGGGCCCACAGAGCCAGACACATCTTGACATTTTCTGTTGTGGGGCAGTTCTTGAGCTGAACAGCTGCTGCTGAAGCCACGTGCCAATGTGTTCCCAAACCCTGGCAGGAACAAGGTCAGCAGCACTATCCAGCAAGGGAAGAGAGAGCTCACAAACATCCCCAGCACAGGTTGCCCAGAGAAGCTGTGGCTGTCCCATCCCTGGAAGTGTTCAAGGCCAGGTAGGACAGGGCTTGGAGCAATCCGGGCTAGTGGAAGGTGTCCCATTGTGGGGGCGTGGAATGAGATGATTTTTAAAGGTCACTTCCAACACAAAAATTATTCTAGGACTCTAACAATCTGTCCTGACTGGAAATACATGACCTGGCTCCTCCCCATCGAACACATCAACACACAGGCTGTGGATCTCTGAATTAGACAGAAAAGTATGAATTCCAAGATCTGAAAGCAAATTAGTCCTTCTACTGGGCCACAAAACACTTAATTTCACAGTACACAGACCTAGCATGCATCTAAAAAGGGTATTTCACCAGTTTAAACAAATCAACAATTCTACAGCTGAACAGAGATGAAATGTGCAGCCCAACTAACTCCTGTGTAACCAGGCTGAGGCTGGAGCAGGGGACCTTCTTCCTGAAGCCACTATGGCACACAGCACGACTGAACTCAGTGGCAGTCAATGCCAATGTTCCACACCTTAATGCCATATTACCGAACTATTTAAATTAGGTTGAAGTTGATTACAGAGGTGTATTAGCACAAGAAGCTCACCTTTCAAGGGAAAAGCTTGCTCATTGGATACACATCTATAACCAAATCCCCAATTTCCCTGTTGACTATCAGACTCATCAGGATTTTCCCACCATGCAACTACCAAGATGAGAGTTTTAAGTTGACCTGAAATGAGCTGGTACCTTCTCAGTGTGATCTGAGTTTAACAAGTCAGAGATACAGCCTCAGAAAAACTGGAGAACAGCAAGGCTTGTGCCTTTGTATATCACACAGTTGAGTCCCTCATAGCACACATACTTTGAACATCAACGAAGACTGCTCCAAAGACATCAACATATCCAAGTACATATAAGAGGTAATGTCCAATAATCCTCACCAAACCCTGCAGATTCAGTAGTGATTATGTTCTTTCCCAGTTAGTTCCAGCACTGTATGTTCTAACACACACCTGAGGCCATCTACCTGAACGTGCCCAATTTATGATCTCACATTCATCACAAAGTCTAACTCAATTTCAATTCACGCAGAATCAGCTGCTGATCCTTCAGGGCTTACACCACTTATCCCCCAAAGAAAGGTTGTGATGGAAATGTAGGTAGATTTAAAAGCCCAAAAAAAGAATGAAATGAGAATTGTGGCCCAGAAATGTGTCTCCTCTTTTTTAACAGTACATCAAGAACCTGCTCTAATCAGCTTGGTGTACAAGTAGCACCTCAAAGTGAGGAGGGTGCAAGGAGGGCGAGGGGGGACTTTCAAGTTCTTTACTGGGATCCCCATCCAGAGGAATTGAGAAGCTCTAGACTGTCAGAAACAAGTGCTGGACTCTTGTGTGAACACACAGTAACTCCACCAGAACAATAATAATTCCAGCACATCACAGGTGCCAACACAAGACAAGAAGGCAACTATTAGGACTAGTAGCATACCCTGCTCTGTAACCCATCAAGACCCACACTGTTTCTGCATTAACAGATCTAATTTACAGCATCAGAATGAGTGACATAAATATATTTACAATTTTTGAATACATTTAAAATATTTGCATGTGGTTTATTGTATGCTGATTACTCGGACTAAAGAACTCAAGAGAGAGGACACACAATGACTAGTGCTCTTCAGATAAAGGAATTAGAAAATATTAATAATTTACTCTAGTGGACTCATCTTCTAAAATTCATATGCTTTAAAAAAACTGGAAGATAAAAGTGTTGTTAAAAAAACATAATTTACACTAAGCTAAAAAAACATTAACTGGGAAGGTTTACTTGTGTAAGAAAAATAACTGTTTTAAGTGAGAGTATTGCCCGAGTGATGCCATTTGCCCTTCGAAACAAACTTCTTTATTAAAGCAGTTGACATATAAAACCCTCTTTATTAAGTTAAGCACTCTGTAGTTAATTTTCTGTGTGATTCTGGTGCACCTTTGCAGAGTTCACACAATATTTACAGGCCCAAATCACACTCAGTGAAGTACCCACGACCACATGTGAAAGGAGACCTTTGTAATCTCAGGATGCATGAACAAGAATCACACCAAAATCTGCAGATATTTGACATCTAGATTATCCATGTTAAAAACGAACAGACAAAAAAACACTACCACTACCAAAAACCCCCAACCAAACAAAAAACCCACCAAAACCAAGCCCAACTAGTTATGTCAGACTATATTCTACTTTCTACATTGCTGTCATTGCTAACATTATCTGTATGACACAATCCCTGCTCAGGAAGAGCCAATTCTACCTTGCCTTTCAAAAAACCACATTTTTGACAGCAATTTTCCACCACACAAGTCCTTTCTTGGCACACTTGCCCTTAATAAACACATTGGTAGTGAGTTGCCTTTTACCATTTCACTTTATCTTTTGCTTCTCCAAGCAAAGAACAAGGAACAGTGTTGCCCATGGGCAGCACCAGCCAGCAGAGGATGACAAACTCTGCATAGCTCAGGTGCCAATCTGAGAGCAGAACGGCTCAGTCAAACTCCTTGAGTAAGTCCCTGCCATCTTTCAAATCACAACAGAAGAGCTCTCCTCCAAAAGGTTCTGCTGCACTAAGGTGACACCAGGAGCTGACACCGGTGGCCAAAAGCAAACATCTGTTACTGTGCAAGTCGTGCACAACTTCAGACCCAAAGGATGCATCAGATAATTAAAAAAGACTATTTAAAATCCTGGCACATCTGAAACATGCCCTGAAAATGGCAATGTGCTTGTAAAAATAGACAGACTGGGTTTCCTGGGGGAAGGAGAGGAGGAAAATGGCAAATCCCAAAATCCTTAGCAGAGAAAACTTGCCAGGGAAAGACACTACATGAAAATCTCTTGGTGGCAACCACAGACCAGGAATAAACATTTTTATTATGTAATGGTGAATTATTTAGACCACAACCACCTAACCTCATAGAAGTTTTACACCCCTCAATGGTGTTTTTTGCTTAGCTGGATCTCCCTGAACACGTTTGAAAATTCTTTGGGAGTTCTCATTTTGAGGACATTTCGGTATAGGTACAGCATAGTTTCTTGCTGAGAAAAGCATTAACCAGCATGCTACTGTTTTCCAGTGGGTCATTCCAACATTATTCCCAGGCAGGGAGCAGTAGGGATTCAATATGGTAGGGATTACTTTAGCTTTGTTTTCTATAAAACTAAAAAAAACTACAGAGGCTGTCAGTCTTTCCAAGCCAAGCACAGCCCTTTGGAACCATTATCACTGAATATCACAGTGATGGTCTGAGCTCGGCCCCAGTGCCCTGAAAACTCACTGTATCCCCACCAGCACTGCACACAAGAACATATCCTTTCATACAGATCATATAAACTTTCATTATAAAACTGTTTTCCCCCATGTCACCCAGTGCATGGCACAAACAGAACTCACTGGCTGCAATATTTATTTTTCTTTTTGTCAATTAATATTTGGACATGCTAAATAAAACTCATTTAGCATGAAATTAAGAGCTACAGCTTGAGGCTTTGGTTCTTCTTTTTAATTTGATTAATTAGCATTTTACAGTATTTCATATGTCACCATCACAGTTCCCCAAAGATTTTGAGAGCAGCTGAGTTCTCAATTGCTACAAATGATATTCCTGACAGCAAACTGTGACACCCTAAAATGACATTTTCAATGCAATCTGAAAAATCACATTCAGGTCATCTGCTAAGCAGACATTTATTCTCCTGGATAGAATTTCATAGTCTTAAACTCAAAATATGTCATTCTTCACCAATCCACAACTCACCCACAATATCCACCAGTGATATCCACTACATCTAACAAGTATTTTCTATCCAACAGAAAGGCAAGTCTGAAAAAACTCATCACAACATACACATGAAATTGGAGAAAACTACCCTCAATTCCAGAAGCCAATTTTCACTTACTTGACACTGCAGACTCTTAATATCGTATTTGCATTTATTGCAGTGCAGTTGTCAGAACAGGAACCAGCAATCTCCAACACATTCCCCCCACTTTCCAGCACAGCAGCTGTAGCAGTGAGATTGTCCAGAATCCAAAGCCAGGAAGTACTTCTCCAGCTACAATTAGTCCTTACTGTTATTTCAGTAGCATTTTGATGACAAGGGTTCCCTTTTTGGGATCATCTCCTTTTATATTAGTGTGCTCAAGATATCTCAAAATCTAAAAACTAATTTTAAATTCCACATAAACATGAATCCTTGATTAACTAGTCAATATTCATTAACGCTTCTTTTGAGAAATTAGATTCATTAGGTTTTAATTTAGAAATTTTGATTTTAATTTAGTCTCATGTCAATTCAATACCAGGTCACCCAGGCAAGTAATTCACCACCTCAGCCACCAACTTCCACTTTTAGTAAAGCTTGGAAGCCCCACAAGGAAATTCAGCAATGAAAGCCAGCTCTACAGAGACTTATATATGTTTTTAGCAAAATCCCAATCTCCCCACGTAGTCTGCAATCCACCCATTTCCTTTGTTTTCCAAATGCAAGAAAAAATACGGATATTTGGCAGAAACGGAATACCACACTTATTTTAGCTCAAAATAAAGAGATCAGTTTAAACCTTGTAGCAGTTTTGTTACCATATGAGACTTCAGACAGGAAAGAATACCAGAAGAGTTATCTATATAATTATCTTCTCCTCATGCTCATCTTATTTACAATCCTGACCATGCCAGTCTTTGCTACAGCATAACTCTCCATTTTTCTGTCAGTTTTTTCCAAGCTTTCACTAGGCATCCATTTTCTCCCATGTATGAACACTGAGCTACCTTTACTAAAGCTAAAACAACATGAGCTCCTCTGTGCCAGTCTAACATTTGTCCCTGCCAGAAGGATGACTCGGTGCTCCTCCTCTCCCTGGATTTCCCCAGGCATTCCCACCAACCCCACTGCACTCACACTGGAGAAAAGAGGGAGCTTTTATCAGCACAGCAAGGAAAGTCTGACCAGCAAAGTGCCTTTCTAAGCACGACCAGAACTGGCAAGAGAAGAGAAAACCATGGAGGCAGGAAAAGAAAATTCCTGCCTGATTGTGACCCTACCCAGCTCATGTACCTTCCCTGTGTCCTCATCCACAATGTCCAAATGTTAATGTTTCCTAATCCAGGATCTTTATAAAGAAACTCAATCTTTACACATTTTTCAAGACATTGTTTCTATCAAATCCCCACAAAGCCACATTTGCCTTGCTACAAGGTGACAAGTTCCCAGGCACAATCCTCAAACACTGCTCATGCCTTACAGGAACCAGGACTTTCATCACATATGTGCATAAGACCATGCTAATCACTCAAACAAATGCACTTTGATCCTGACTACATGCAGTATGTATGATATGGAGGCATCACGGATTACTCTGGTGTCAGGATTGCAGATGTACTTCAGCAGCAGCAAACAGCTTTTCCACCCATCTCACTGCAGGATGACCAGCTGGGAGAGATCTCTGACTCCTGGGTTACCTCGTGCTTTAAAGCAGCAGCTACAATTAGGACAGAAGCAATATCACAATGAAAACAATTACCAGTTCTGTCTGAGGGTAACAGCTAATTCTACCAGCTACAGTAAATTGTTGGGGTTTGTTATGATTTATTTTTAGTTTTTGTAATGAAAAAAAACACTTTTACCCATTGGCAACTAAGACCTCCTTCCCGACTTGTTTTTGATTGTAAGAAAATGTAAGAAGATTTGAGAAAAATATTCAAAACACAATGCTAACTTTAATCCAAACTAAAAGGACAAGGATGGGATTAAGCAGCAGTTCATAAACACCTACATGAGTCTGAAAAACCTGAGTTTGCTGGGATTAAATGGGCCATACTGGATAGCACAGTTAAACAGGAGCTTGGTACTTCATTTTGGATTTTTTTTTTTTTGAATGACCAAGTCAGGGATTTTACTTTTTTAGCTTTTTTTCCCCCACCCTTAACACAGATAAAAGCCAATCATACACACCCAGAAAGATCTGCTAGCCAACAAAACCACAGCAAACTACTGGGGTGCCTGATGCCTTTTCCCTTGCCAACCTCTTGCTCCTTCCCTCACTACCTCCTCCTGCAGCAACCCTACAACACCTTTCCCAGGGCTGCAGCAGCGACAAGGACTCAACTACATTTATACCCTTCAAACAAATGCTCTTCTAGTTGTATCAGGCTCCTGTACTGCTGTGATTAGCTAAGGGAAAACTTAAGCCACAGGCAGAATTGTTGGCCTGGCTTTGTTTGGCTTTAAACTGGACACAGTTAAACGGCAGCATCAGCACATCTCCTGAGCCAGGCAGTCACCTGCTCCCAGTGTGCCCAGTGAGGCGTGAGCTCACACATCCCAGCACAGCCCTCCCAGCACAGCCCCCCTAGCTCACACATCCCAGCACAGCCCTCCCAGCTCACACATCCCAGCACAGCCCTCCCAGCAGAGCCAATGGGACAGCACTGGGCACACAGTGCTGAAGAGACCCCAGTGCTCAGAGAGAATCACACCCCAACTCCGAGCTTTGGGCATCAGCTTGGACACTCCTGTGTGCCAAGAAAGCATCCAGGCCAGACACTGAGAAAAAATGAATCAGATTGTTACTGGTTGCTTAGACAAAGTAGTATTTAAGCCCCAAGTCATTCTTTGGGAGTTTATTTTAAGCTGAGGTTGTACAATATTTACCCACAGAACTAGAAAGGTGGCAATTTGGAAAATGATCCAGAAGAAGAAATCATGAACTCTGTAAGGAAAGCTACAAAATAACCTCCTTGGAAAAATTTACATGTTTTATTTCATTATTTTACAGGAAAATACCATGGATAATGGTAGGCAATTATTCATTTCCTGATTATTCCTTTCATGCCTTATCAGAGAGAAATATTTTCTCATTTCAAGTCTGACAATTGCTTGGCTCCAAGAATCTGAAAGATATACTTCAAAGAGCTAAGACTGCCACTGAAACATGGAAAGGAGGAACATGGAAATGAGGAACTGGTAGACAGGTGGCACTATCCACTGTTGGAGGGTAAAGTAAAGAAAATCTTCACATAACCCTGAGAAACAACATGAGAAGAAAAAAAACAATTATTCAAGGCAAAGAAGGTGCACAGAATTCCTACTCTTGACTTCTGGCATTCCAACTCAGCCAAACATTTAATGTCTCATTCTCTTTAGGGCTTCTGACCTTTGAAAACAAGTTACTTTACAGACACTCTCACCTATTTAATGGGACAAGGAGAAAAGAGTGGAATTACTTTCTGCTTTTTGAGTAACCTAAGGCTTATGAAGAAAAAGTATCACAACCCCTATGGAGATTGACTCCAGGATATGACCCCCCTGCACAACAGAGGTGCAGGAAGATGAGAACTCAAGTAACCTTTGAATGCTATTTATAGGCAAACAGCCCACTTGAACTCTTCTTCAAATTTCTGGCATTCAGTGGGAAACTGAGCCCCAAAGGGCTGAACTGCTCTCCTGCATCAGAAAGCAGCTCTGACTCAGTACAGTACTGCACGACTATCTAGGGAAAAACATTTGAAAATACTACTACATTTTCAAGTAAAGAAGTAAGCAAACTTTGAGGGTCAATAACATCACTGACTTAACTCAGAAGTTCAGACTTTGAGCTTCCATTTTACGTCAATTATGCCCAGCAAAACAAGTCAGAACACTGACTATTTTCAGAGGCTGACCAAGTGCACTATTTCTTTTAAAAAAAAGATCACCATGCTAATGGTGTATAGCAGACTGCTGTACAAATCCAAGTTTCAAACTGAACATAAAACCCTCTCACCTGCCTAAAAAGATCCACAGCCTTTCAGTGTAGTGTCACCATTACACACATGCTGCATAAAAATGATCCTGAAAGTAAGATCTGTGAGAATGCCACAGTAGATTAGAGTACAAACCCACCAAAATTCAGGATGTTACAGCCTTCAGAAAGAAAAGACACAATTTATTTTACCATGACCCAACTTGAAATAAAAAACCCCCATTTACTGTTAACACCCCTCTACAAGAACAGCTCAGGGGGCTCATCCCAGCCTATCTATTTATTCTTTGCAGCATCCTCCTGCAGCTCAAAAAACAAATGGGAAGAGGACACAGATGCACCAAGAAATGCACTTTCACCCAGGTCTGTGTCTCCAAAGCCCTGGTTCTTCACATGGAAGATTTTGTCCAGAGGCTACACAATCCAACATGCAGCACCAGAGAGTACAAGTTTTACTGATCTCCTTCAGAGCACAATGCAGAGAGCAACCATAACAAGCATGAATCCAGTGGAGGGAGTTGCTCCAAACAGTGAGTGTGGAAAAGTCCAGCCAATTAAGGTTCTACCAGAACAAATTTCTTCCATTATTTCCTCCAGGTCTTTGCTCTTAATCCATGTAAAGACTAAAATAAACTTGTTCTACCTCTTCTTCTGTCTCTACAGCTGAGGAGGATCAGGCACTGTGTGTGCTCACTGTAAATGAAGGCTCATAGCCAAAAGCACAGCCACAGTGCAAGTCTCTCCTCTCTTCATTCTTAAACCTTCCTACATGCTTCTTTCCTTTTAGAGACTTCCAAAACATGATGCTTGCTTGGTTTTGGCAATACTAGGCAAAGACAGCTGGAAGTCAGGCCAGGTTGGTTAGAACATTCTTGCTCACTGTGGTCTTCCTCTGCTACTCAAAAGCAATTCCTTGAAAGCAGAGACAGAATTTTAGCCTTTATAATGATTCAGAATCAAGTGATTATTTTTTAAAGGACATATCCATACAGGAGTTGGATATGTTGATATATAGACACATGTACACAGGAATAATCAACTGCACACACAGGAATAATCAAAAGCACATACATGAAATAACTTGCAACAGTTCTTCTTCAGATACGTATTGGTAGATTTAGAGTCAAATTTAACTTACAAAGCAAAGGCAAAAGGCAGACAACAAACTGAGATGTATAAACAAAAGCACAGCTTGCAGGACAGATGAAATAACACTCCTACTCTCCATGCATCAATAGACCTCAGCTTGAGTAATGTGACTAGTTTGGGGCAACAAGTTATGAAGAACAGAGATCACGAACAGAGATTCCAGAGGAGAACAAAAGCAGATGAAAGTCTAAATAATGTAAGTTCATGGCAAGATATTATTTAGAAAAGAAATACAAAATAAAATAACTGAGGGTGATAACCTCAAATCTGCAAGTTGGCTCTAAGGATGGCTGCACTGGAAAAGGGGACACTGAAGCTGGATATGATACATTAAACAAGCAGCCAAAGCCAGTAAAAAACACCAACTGCTTTACTACAACTTTCTTCCTTTCCTTGAGAAACCTTCCAAAGAAAGCAACTCAGTGCCCCCTTCACGTGCTGTGGAGCTCCCAGCACTGGAGGTGGTCTGTCTAACCAGTTCCTAAAGTCACCCATCAGGAATGAATTTGCCTGGGGAGAAGGAAGAAAAGGAGATAAAACTACATGTACTGAGATTTCTTTAAGCCAAATTTTTGAAAAAGTTTTTAGAAGCTGTAGAGAATTCAAGGGAAAGGTGATGGCTAAATGGAAGGTTAGCAGTTGTCAGTTTGGAGGTAATGCTTTGTTAGCAAGGGGGAAAAGTCCTTGCAGAAGTGCACTGTGACTTTTGCTCCTACAACAAGTACCTTCTTGATGGATACAACCAGGATGACTTTGGCAATGCAATAGTAATTTTTTTAATATTTCCTAGTATGTGCTGAATGCTGAAGTTCTTAAATCATCCACATTCATAAAGAATATAACCTGCATTTTTTTGCAAGATGTTTAATGTACTACAACTTGATTAAAATCCAGAGATTTGTTAGTAGCTTTCAAAATAAAAAAGTCTTTAAAACAGCAGAAAATAATTTATAGCAGGTAATGAAGGTGCTCATGCTCCATTGTAAAAAAAACCCACTTGTTTCCATAAGCAGAATCAAAAATGAGTGGCACTATATTTGACCTATTTTGCTTTTCATTAATCTGGTGAAAAGTAGCTGGACTTTCTAGAAATAAGCAGAATTTGATAATTTACACCATGCATGTACTATATTACCACTTGTTTTCTTAGAAACTTGTTTATTGCAATTACTTCCTAAATATAGAATAGACATATTTTGTCAAAGGTGAGTTAATAATTCAAAAAAGCAACAGATTCATCAGTTACTGCAAAGTATTGGTGACTCAGTAAATCTATTGCTTCTGACACTTTAAAACCCCAAATATTTAATACCATTATAAAACTGATAGAAGAACACTGTGTCATAGACCCACCAGCAAGAGCTGCCCCAGCTCTCAGGTGTCCCCAGACACTGTCACAGCACAGGAACCAGCCCTGCTCCAACACATATGATGTCACTTCTCACAGTACAATTCCGTCAGCTCCAGGAGGGGTGGCTCCACATCCACACTACCAACCTGACTTTCCAGTCCATCCAGTACTGGTGGCTGGCACTGGTTACTGGTTACTGCCACCATGCTTCAACATAAAGCTACAGAACACACCAATAAACCCTCAAAATGGAGCTCTGATCGACTGATTCTGGTCCCATCACCTGCATCCCCCCAGTGCTCACCTAATACTCAAACTCTGCTTTGAACACTTCTAAACTCTGGCTTTATCACCACGTGCTAAGGAAACCACATGACTGACACATACAGAAAACAATCCAAAGTGCAAACTCAGACTTCAAATCTGTGTAACTGCAGCTTTTTCATGAGCTCTTAAGAGACTCTTCTTGCAGGAGATACAAGCAAAAGACTGAGGCTTGTCTACCTCCTCACGCCTTCCTGTCTCTTCAGATGCAGGAGAGTCACATTCTGCCGAACTCACACCTGAAAGAGCAGTACCTGCCTCACTTGCCAGGCTTCCATCTCTGCTCCTCTCTCCCAGTATCCCAAGGACAGCACCACACCAGTAGCCATGTGCTGAGAGAGGAGCAGGGACACAGACCCAACAGAACAACTCGGCTCTGGATACCTCCCATCTCAATTCAGGCATTACACAGGACAGTCAATAAAGCACTGCAGCTTTTCTCCTTCCCAAACACTCCCTCATGTTCCTTCTGGCTGAGGCTATTCCAAGTACTAATCTAACAAGAAGTCCCAAAATCAATACTGAATGGAGAAAGGTTTTTACCCAGCAATATCCCCATATTGGAACAGGAGAGCAAAGGGGCTTTTATCTTACAGAAGAACCCAGCTTGCATGAAAAATAAAATATGACAAAAGAGAACAGAGAAGCAGAGTTAATAAAAAATATATCCAGGACTTAAAAAAAAAATCTTGTTAAGAGTAGAATTGCACAAGCTGTTTATGGCATGGTCATGAAGAACTGGCTAATTAATTATAATTATATCTGAGATACATATATAAATATGTAGGAAACTTGAGAGATGGAGCAGTACCCTGGCCAATTTTAATACTTCACAAAATAAAACCTGTCACTTTTTGTCTTGTCTCTTTCCCTTCCTCATGCCCTCTGAAGAAAGGTTACAATCTCAGAATCACCTGTGCCAAAGAATTTCAGGAGAGTAACTTTCAGAGCTGGTAAGATAACTTAGCTGTCTGGTACCTCAAAGCATCCATTTAGATGTTGTGACAATGAGACAGTTCTTCACAGCAATATCCAACTGAAAAACAGCTAAAAAATAGGAAGCTGGTACATGTAACACACTGTCAAAGCATGGAAGTTAAACTGACTAAGAGCAGGATTAGACTAGACTTTTTCTAATCTAAAAGCCTACTAGATTAGAAAAATATTTAAATCATGCAAAACCTCTGAGACTATTAATAATGCAATTACATGCACAAAATTCAGAGAGTTTATCCAACTTACTCAAAAGCACAACACATCTGTATGTTTCACGTACCATATATCCCTTCCCCCTCTTAAATCTTTGGGTGGTGGAGAAAGAGAATGAACAAGTCCCTGTACTGTGCCTGTACCTCAAAGGGCAGCAGCTTTCCAGATAACAAGACAGAGGTGATTTCAGTGGCAGTGCAGCTTTGATCTCTAAAGCAATGCCTACAATGATGCCTATTCCAGCTTTCCTAATGAAAACTGTTTCTCTTATTTGATCCACCTACTGCATCAATAGCACCAAGTATTTCAGATCAGAGCAGATGATGGTGAAAAGTCTGGCTTGGTTTATAAGTCATTCCCAGTAACTGGATTAAGGTAAGACTTTTGCCATGTTGAAGGCAGTTAAACACACTTCAAATTTGATATTGCCACATTTTCACAATGAAGTTACATCTCTGCTCAAATTCTAGCAATCCTCTCTCAGATTTCCCCCCATAAAGACCTTAGGGGTTTTCTCCATAACACCAATAGAGATCTAGAAATGCACTTGTTACATTTCATGAGTGCAGTGGTGCAGCCATTAAACTGACAAACATGAATTTCTATTTTCTGCAGTTCTCCACTTTCACAGTTTCAAATGGAGCTTGGGCAACCCTTCAGACATTTAGTTTCTAATGCCCACCTCCATTTAAATCACAGCTTAGTTACTCCCAAGCCCTAAGAAAGAAACACCAGGTCCACACATGCATCTTAATGACCATAAATGACACAATCAAAGAATTTCCCTAGCCCAGTCTTCGACACTTTCCAAGGGTTCTCCTGGATGCAGGATCAAAGCAAGCTGCATGTCTTTGGCACTGTTCTTTTAGACCACAGCTGGCAGTGCTGGATCACAGATCCACCTTGTCACATTGAAGCCCTCTAATGGGGGGGGAAACAAATATAATTTACTTCATTTTAGTCAGAAAACCCCGCTTGTTATTAGTGAATAAGGAATAGGTTTGATCATACACACAGGAGGAAAAAAAAAGGCAGGTTTGGTCACTAGGTTGGCAAGTGAGTAAATAGAGACACACACAGAGGAAAGTGCTCAATTTTACAACTGCTCAATCTTATTCTAACCTTTCAGTTTATCCTAAACCAGGCAGATTTCATCTGGGCCCATTCACATCTTGATCTGTATTTCCAAAAAGTAGGTGATCACTTCCACTTTTTGTCTTCCACAGTTCCAAAATACACAATCCCACCACCCTGCCAGCTTTCCAAAGAGCAGTACCAGGCCCTCAGACCTGAACCAACTGTTGAAATTCAGCAGGTACTAACAGACAGATGTTGCTAAAACTAGATTTCTCTTTCACCATTTACACTATGTTTAATGCCTCAAAGTCTCAAATCCACCAAACCAGCCACTTTTAATACTCTATTTCAACAGAAAAGAAGGATCTATATAACTCTGCTCCCTGTCTGAACATAAGGACAGACCACTCATATCCATCACTAAACAAACCTTTGACAGAACATCCTCCCTCTCCAAAATACCCTGATTTTCCTCATCAGCCCCTTTATAAACAATAGTAGGAGTCCTGAAGAACTTGCTGCTAACAGGCCTCCCCCCTCTGTGGATACTCAACAGGAACTCCACGTGTTCTAAAGGCAGACTAAATTTCTTCACCACTTTCTTCTGCATCTATTTTTTGATGCTTCATTGTCCAAGTGTTTCAACATTCAGATTGAGAAGGATCACGCTCAAAAGCTCTGCAGGCACTGAAGCTATCTCCTCAAGTCAAAAAGCAGTTCAGTTCTACAACACCTCCCAAAAAACTCAGACAATCCACGCTGGACTGGTAAGAACAGGGTATTTCAACTGCAGGATTAACATTTTGACATTTCACTATTTCCTGCAGGATTCTGTATTTTGGGTGCAGAATAAACCACAGGGGCACCCAGAATTTTTATTTGGCCAGATGCTTGAACCAACACCTTTCCTTATCTTTAAGAAACTACCTCTACTGCAGAAACAGGACTGCACAACACAAGCAAGTCATTTCCCCGTTCTGATGCCTACAGAAGTTGGGAACAGAAAGTGAAACGGCTTTAACCTGTTGGAATTTCCCCACTTTGCCCTTTTAAAAACACATATTGAGGGACTCATGGAAAAACCTGCCAAGAAGAGCAAGAGCTCTGAACACTCTACTAAAAAGGGCATTTTATAGACACTCTTACTGAAGATTCACAAAACCCCATGATTCTTCAGAGCTAGAATATTGAATCAACAGTACCCTAATTAACAGAGGAGCTAAATTTTTCTAGTGCAGAACAGGACTCCACTGTTTAGAGTACTAATAATCTGTTTAATTATAGCCTGAAAAATGGAAACATCTCCAAACAGGATGGTTCTCATTCCAGAGGTTATTTTACCTATAAATCCCTTCTTTGCTACTAGGAGTCAAACTGAAAGAAGGTATACAAGGGACTTGGTTTGTTTGGGATAAAACTTCCCAAACAGAATTCCATTGTTTTAATTTATCTTCAATTTCTGAACATGAACACAACTGATGGTCAGAATACTGAAGTCTCTTAGATTGTAGAGACAGTCTTAGATTAGATAGCCTTTAGATTGTAGAACTCGTTTTTTTGTGGAATAATACAGACACTGACAGTTCTTTAGAGGTGGCTGTTCATTAACAAAGTGTCTTTTCCTTCACAGAATGAAGTATGGTTGTCCAAACTGGAGCTAACCAAGCAGGTTTTCAGGGGACCTGGCAAACACAAGGAATCTAACTCTGGTTTTGTGTACATGGAAATGCACAGGTGCATAATTGCTGCAATGCCAAGGGGGGCAGGCACAACCTCCTTGTTAGAAATTCTACTTAAGGCTGTCACCCTGAGCATCCAAATCCACAAAATATTTTAACCCCTCCTTGAAACAGAATCAGCAAGTTGAATTGTGAAAAAATATCCAGCACTGCTATGGTGGGTAAATACAACATAGAGAAACATTTTCAAGCAAGTTCGGTCTCCACATTTGCACGTGCAGTGGCCCTCAAATCAAGACAGCTACTTACAGACAAAACACAACTCCTACAAATCTTTAAGAGCAGAAATACTGAAAATCACTTCTGCACAAGTGCTTTGAAGAAGAACGTCCCACCTGGCTGCAGTTGCTAGAACTTACCTTCCAGAACTAATAAACAACATGTCCATGTGAGATCTGAGCATTAAAGGATTCAGGAAGAATGAGCAAAACTCGTTTTGCAAGTCATACTCATTAAGATCCTAATGACACAGCCACAAACCCTGCATGTGAGAAACCCCAGATATCCAAGGCACTAAATACAAGAATGACCTTCCCCTAGTTTGTGAGGTGGAATCAAGCCTCTCACAGGGGAGGGGATCATCACAACCAAGGGGAAGCTACAGACAAGGCTATAACCAAGCTACTTGTTTGATCCATAGTCTGTCACCTATTTTTCTGAGCCATCCTTAATGCTGAGGACTCAAGTGTGGCTAAAACAACAGCAGAAATCACTTGCTTTTGTCAAACTGCAAAAGAATACAAAGGCCCAACATGAGGCTGCTTTGTTTGCTGCCATGACGGAAGTCTAGGAGCTCACCTAAGGTTAGAAAGGGTATTTTCAGCCAAACCAGGAAGAAAAGCCTAGTGAAGATGCTCAAATGTCTCCCAGAAACACTAGTTTCTCTTTCAATCACCATCAAATTATGGCTTTTATTAATAAACTACCAGATTCACAGCAGCTCCTTTAGGTTCCCCTAGTATTTTTAGTGTTCAAATTTGCAGTGGGAAAGACAAGTACAGATCAACTAGGGAACTTTCCCAAGAGTATTTTCAGTCCTTTGATCTCACACATTCATCAAGTGGCATTAATTTTGTCCAGTTTTCTTAGAGAGGGAGATAGAGTATTCAAACAAAAGTACTCTTTTAGATTTGCTCTTCCTTCCAGAGTCTTTCTGTTCTGCCCATGTTCTACATCTGTTCACCAAGCACTTGGAAAATCAAAGCCTGGAAACCTCAGATTAAAAACTAATCATCTAATCCTGGGGACAAGTGGCCAAGTGCAGCTTAGAAATGTAGAGGCAGCATTCCCTCCAGTGTTACAAGCAGCAAAGGTCCCACCTGGACGTGATAAATACCATGAGATCATCGTGGCCACTGCAGCCCCAGCTCTAAGCACACACCCTGACAATTTATAAAATCCAGAAACAGGCTTTGGGACACACCAGATACACGAGAGAAACTCAAACTCATTTTCATGTTAAAATTAAAAGCATTTACAATTAAATTTATTTATCAAAAAATAAATCAAAAGCACTTTAATAAGTGCTTGAAAAGGGACCAGTTTATTGGAATTCCTTTAGTGCCCAGAATATTCCCGGAAGAGCATGTTTTCCCTGCAAAACAAAGTTTGGCCCCCAAGAGTTACAGCAGATGGGCTGCTGCAACTTTCTGCTGACAAAAGCTATGCTGTGTTCTAATTTGGGTTTTTTTCAAATTCAAAATGCAAAAAGAGCCCAAATCCCAAGTCCCTGCTCCCTTTGCTTCCTCAAAATCACATTCTCCTTTAAGACTCTACACAGCTTTACATCTAAACACCTGCAAATAAAGGCTATTTTATCCAGCTCTTAAGAGTGTTCAAAGGTAAAGTCTGAAAACTCCAATTTCAGCACACACCCACAGTGATCAAATGGGATCTGTTTTCATGCAGGGCTTTTGCATCTTTTTGTCCTTGGAATCTTGAAACTGACAAATAATGTTCAAATCCATTGCAAACACTCCAGTCACAAACCCCAGGAAGATGTAAATTAGTCAAGTTTTCACTGTATAAGTAACAAATGTAATGGCACTTTGTTCACCAGGTCTGGTTCCAAAACACCAATGTTAAACATGTATTTTCCAACGGTGACATCTCAGAATGACCAAATGGGAAAATGTTTTTGTGAAAGCCAAAGCAGAGAAACAAGTATTTCACCAGTAATTTCTGGAGTATTGAATTAATAATTATATATTGACCAAAGCAGCAGGGGGAAAAAAAAAGTTATTTTTAGCAAGTCTTCCCTCCATTCTCTCCCTGTTAATTCTCCCCCCAGTAACACATGTAATCAAGTCAGTGAAATACCATTAATTCAAATTAATTTTTCTAATTTTATGTGCAGAAAGAGTGGGCCAAGCAACCTACACCACCTGTAAGAATTACAAGCTTGTTTTCCATGTTCAGCTCTGCAACATGATGGTAAATTTCCAGACTTGTGAACATTTTACTAAGGTCAAAATTTACAGGTTGACAGATTTGTGTACAAGTAAGGTTCAGAAAAAAAATAAATTTATAAAAGGAAAGTACCTGCTGCTTCCAGTAAGGCTTCTAGTCTTGCTTGTGTTTCTGGATCCACAGTTCTCAAGTCTGCACCTTCTGCAGCACTTGATAAGAATAACTCCGACGTGGTTTTAAGTACTGGGTTATCAAGATCTTCTTGGTCCAAAATAAATGATTCGACCTGTTGGCCAAGTCAGGAAAACAATTTTACCATTTTTGAAGCTTTCAAGTAAATCTAAGATATTTAAAAACAAAAATCTCCCCAAAATAATCTAAAACAATAATGTTTTAGCTGCATGGAGTATAGAACACAACTGTAAAAATCATCTGGTCAGCTCACTGAAAAGGCAGTTGAAATCACAAAAGCAAAAACTGCAAAAAAATCCCAATTTATTGTAAAAATTACAATTAACAAGATCTTAAACTGCAGCAAGGTCAACTCAGATTAAACACTGAATAAGTGTTATGCATGTTTGGACAGTTAACCACCAAAGAGGCTGTAACATCTCTGTCACCATCTACTGTGTTATTAAAAAAAGCCACTAGTAATGACTTTGGTACAGCTGGACCTGAGTGCCAGGGAAAGATGGAATGTTTTCCCAACATGCCTTTCACTTCTCTTTTAAAAGTCATTTCAACTGATGTAGCACAAAGCTTTTGTTTGTTTTGAACAGAAACATAATAGCTGACCAAAATTCAACACCAAAATATGTATCCCCAAGCTGGCACTCAGTATTCCCCCAGTCTTCAATGTTTTCTGGACAAGAACAGGTCTGTAGAAGGATTAAGCAGGCAGGTATTCCACCCAAGCAGGAGTAATGCTGTCCCACCAGTGCCTCACGTGATCTCCAAACACAACCCATGGAATTACTCAACACAACACACTGCAGTTTTATGACAGCTTGCCAGAGTAAACAAGGATACCTGACTCACACTCTAATGAGAGCAGAGCTACATTTCAGAATCTCTCCCAGGTTCAGACATCATTTCCCCTATTTTCAGTAATATTTTAAGATAGAAACACTATTTCATAATTAGATGCTATCTGATGAACACTATCAATGCCTTAAATACACTGTAGTAATAAGACATACCTCTTATCCAGCCACTGCTGCCCCCTCCCACTTCGTGCCCCAGTCCCATCTTCCTTTCTCCACTCTCCCCAAATACTTCCCCCCACCTTTCTCACTCCAGCAGAACACTATCATCATATTCAGCCCTATCACACAACACGTTAAGAAAGGGACAGTTAATACTTCAATAAAAATCAAATCAGGCCATCTGCAAATTCTTTAAGTGCCCCATTGTGTGAACAATGTTAACAGGATCTGGGAGCTGCACAGAGCACTGCTATTCAAGAGCTACTTGGGTTAATTTCTTCCCTTTTTTGATATGTAAATGGATGTAACACTATCCCCTGGTGTCCAGGCCAATCCTGTGTGCCAGTGAAATGCTAACATAGGAATATAATGGAAATCAGGGAGGAAGTATGACTATCAGGAACACAGAACATGAGGTCCACATCTCAGTGGACAGGTGTGATCCTGACTAAATCTAAGACAGCAGGCTCTGATTTAAAGCTCAGAGAAGCAAGATTTCTAAATTAGTACAAGCAATGGTCCTAAAATAAGGGAACTGTCATTGCAAGAATGAGTTGAATATTAAACAGGCAGAAAATTAGTGATCTAAACCAGTGATATGTATTTTTACTACTAAAAAAAAAAAGAAAATTTATTTACAAGTCACAGCAAAATGCATCCCTACAGGAAGATGCCCCTCAGCAGAACTCAAATTCCATAGACAGCTTATCTCTGCTGGCATGAGCTCTAATGCCAAGCTACTTCTTGGAAAATTCACCCTTACCTACAGGAGCACTTCAGTTTTCCATTTCTCCCACAAGAGGCACTGATACCCTGGAAATATTCCTATTGCAACATGTTTGTGTGATCTGGTGAAGGGCAGAAAATCCCACTGTGTTCATCTGTGTCCCTTTCATATATAGAGCTGGGAACCAGATACAAGAAATTTTATTACATGCTAATGGACTTTTTTTTTTTGGTCAATTATACCACTTAATCTAACAGCAGTCCTTTTTCCTCTTGAGGACATACCAAAAGGGGTAAAAATGCCACCTACCACTGCACTTCAGAATAACAAACACTGCAGAAACACTCAGTGGCTCCTGGCAATCCTTGGTGTTCAGCCCCAGAAACAGCCAAACAAAGGGAAAGGGAAGGCAAAGGGAAGCCCAGCAGCCTTGCAGCGACCTGCCAGAGGCTGTCCCACTGCACGTTCTAAAACTTCATGGTTTTGACACTTTGAGAAAGATATGGACCATTTTCTCCCCTACTGCTGCCACCCCAAGTTCACTCGTATATATTTACAGGATATTACAAGGACCAATACACCTCTTGAACCTAAATCAGTGTTAATTCACCAGTCACAAATACCCTGTCAACTTGCAAGGAACCTCCTTCCCCCTAAAAGGGAGTACGTTTTGCTTAAAGGAACCTCTAAAAGGTCTTTTTAACACTGATTACACAAACACTACCTTTTAAAGTGAATTACAAATCCATCTTTTGCTCAGGGTACAAGCTGGGTAGTACCGGTGCAGTTTTCTCTTCTCACCACCCTTTTCAAGTCTTCCTGCCTTTCTGCTCTTTACACCAACAACTGTACTTCCAGAGACCTTGCACATTTAAAGTCTCACACAAAAATCATGTTTCACATACAGTTTTACATCACAGCAAGAAAAGGCAGCTGCTTTCATTATTTCTGCACAAGTTGAGCATCAATTTTTAGTTTTTGTTTTGATTTTTAGTAAGAGCTTTAATAACATACCCAAAATACAAATACAACTTCAGTGTGAAAATACTGAAAATCCATATGCAAAATGTTAGAATAGCTGTACCCCTGCCAGTCTCACAGAAAAAGTTTCAGTGTATTTTCATGTCAGAACGTCTGACATTTCTGTAAATCAATGCAGTTTCTCACACACTAAGACAAGGCTGGAGAGGATGAACAGTTGGGTATCACTAATAGCAGAGTAAGAAACTACCTAATTGATCAAATGTCTTTTGTGAATAGTAGTGACCTAAAATGATCACATAATAATAACTTAAAAAGAAAGCAAATTATCCCAAATATATCAAACAAATTTTGCTATTTAAACAAAAAATGAACTTCATTTAGAAATCAAAACAAAGAACCCAAACAGATTCCATATTAGCATTCCTGGAAGACATAATACACTGCTCATGTCGGAAAATGTAGGCACTCTGCTCTATTCTAATCAGATCTGCAGCAAAGTGATAGAGTAACCAGTCACTGGGCTATTTTTGGATTATTTTGAGAGCTGCTTTGGGCAGTTAATAAGCATCTTACTTGGTAAGACTCACTAGGAACACATGGATTCAAGACATTATTCTAACTGCCAAAATATTTGTGACTAGGAGTAATTCCCAATCAACACCCAAGAAAGCCACATCTGCATGGGAGCCAAGGGCTTCCTACATCGTGTGTCCAGGCTCATCCATGGCACTGATGGACCTTCCCTGAAGTCCTGCCAAGGACTGCAGCAGCCTCCCAGCTCTGCAGATCCAGTTACACCGCTGGTTCCTCCCTCCAGAGCAGCCACATCGCAGCTATTTGGGCTCAGCTACTTCAGTGTTTGTATGTTAACACCAGGACTGAGTTTACCACGGGTCAGGGGTATGTAAAGGGACTTTGCAGGCACCAACATCACCACCACCACTGCTGGCAATTCATGGGAGCTGGACAATGACACGCACATTACAACACATTTCTAATATTAAATCTAAACTGATCTTCCCTATGTTGCACCACTGCAAAGTGCTTTTCCCAGAATAGCCTGGACCTGCTCACAAACAGCCTACAGAGGATGGAAAAGCTTCCTGGGTAGTTGTACAGCACCATTCCCTCCTCCTGCAGTCAAGGGTAGCAGCAAAGGCAGCTTGTTCTACCTTCTCCTTCCATTTGTGCCAAACCAGTGCTTCTGGGAACCCTATCTTTAAAAAAGTGTTGATAGGAAAGAGAAATCTGCTATTAAATCATTCCCTTGAACTTGCATTTTCCAGTAACACCACGAGTTATGAACACTTTCCTGGGGCAACAATACTCCTTGCTCTGTGTTTGTGAAATGTCTACAAATATTGAGGACCCAAGCCCTTGACTGGGACTCCTTAAACTCCTTTTATGAAAATAAACAACTACCCGATTTTCTCTTTTGTGTTAGGAAAACCCTTCCTGGTTATTTCTAAAACAATTGCACTTGGACATCTGTCTAAATATCTCTGAATATAAGCAGAGGGACCTTGGCTTCCTTAAAGCTAATATATGCCTGTAGATCAGGCTGAAAGTTCATGCCTATGAAGTTGAAATAGATCATCTATATTTAAACTATTTTCATTCCATAATTAACAAGATGGGCAATGCTGTATTAGGATCACACCAGAAAGTTATTGTGGTTTTGTCTGACAGTTTATGTTATCATGTCTTTTATTAAACTGAATGCCAATATTGGATTAATACTTGCAATTCTCCTCTAAAAGTTTTGGAGAATACTGATGGGATTAGTAGAACTAAGTGAAGACTCAAAATGAGTTTTTATTTCAAATTTGACATCAAACCCCTTTAAATTCCATGTATCAAGAATGTCAGGTTCAAAACCATTAAAAATAATTATCCCAAGGAAAAGGTAAAATGAAAGGCTTTGTCACTGACATGGCACTCTCAGGAGCAACCTGTGACAAGTAAGAGCACCACGACACCTCGGTGTGCACTTAACACCAGCAAAAGGCACGGCTTTGGTTTACCCTAAGATGCAATTTTCAACACTCTTCCCCTGCCAGCCCCGCCAAACATTTTTGCACCTACTTAAGCTGCCTTCCTGCGCTACCATTTCACTTGCAAGAGCTGGAGAAAAGGAGGAGGAAAAACCCCACAGAAACGTGGGCATTTTCACACAACCTTTCAGTGGGGCCTCCGGACACTGTCCTTCCTTGGCACTTCAAAGCTAGAGAAATGAAACAAACATTTCAGGGAAGTACTCCAGTCGGTACATAGAAACAACACTGAGCCAATGAGAACAATAATTTAGACATAATTAATGATATAAAACCACACCCACTGTTAGGCTTGAACTGTAATTTCAATTTCTTCCGTTAAAAAGAAAAGTTTCAGCCCAAGAAGAGAGAAGCCAGCAAGACCTGTGAATCACCAAGAGAGCATCGTCCCCTTCTATACATCCTGCCAACCCAGGGGGGTACAGAGTGCTCAGGGACGTCACCACCTCGATGGAGAGAGCATGAAGTCTCTGAGGCATCATTCCCAGGCACTGCTCACCTCCTGACAAGTCACGCAGCCATCCAACACTTTCACAGGTTGATTTAACATGTCAAAAAGGGAGAAAACTCAGAAAAGGGAACAAATAATTTTCTATCACTTTACTAAATTTCGTGGATTTACACAGGGGTCTGACAAGATGGAAGATGACTCTTCTGGGAATAGTCAGGGATTAGATCAGCTCAGTTCCCTGTGAGTTCACAAACCTAAGCATTCCCCCACCTTCAAGCAAAGCTGCCAGTGCTCAGCATTCACAGCAGCAGCTCTGTAGGCAGGACATTACCCTGGGAGGGTGGGGACAGAAGGGGTGCAAATCTGTTTAGCTCCAATTGCAATAGGAAGCTGACTAACTCAAGGCAGGATTATCTAAAGGACAGCCTTTATTCCCATAGATATTAAGCAATTACAAGCTAATGATACAAGCAGCTATAGGATCTGGGTTGTGGTGAGTTCATTTCAGAAGACAGGTTCATGTTGCAGATGCTGCTGTAGATACAGAGTAAATACAGGTAGACACAACTTCAGGCTTTGCCACGGCAAAGAAAGGCTCTCACATACAGTGTCCAACATCTACAAGTAAAAGCCCAATGTTCTTCATGTGCTATCCCACACAAGCTCACTAAAGTGATGGGAGAGATGGCAAGCAGTGAGCAAAGGTTGACATCTTCATGCCCGCACGCCTTTGGCACCCCAAGTCACCAGTCCTCAAAATTACAGCTGGTATTTGAAATACGCAGCTAAAACAATACATTGGAATTAGCGTTTTATGGGGCTACCCTTCCCTTCCAGAGATTGCTGATCCTGGGTTTTCAATATTCTTGCACTGATACTGAACACTGAGCTGACATTCCTGGGCAAGCACCTGTCAAAACGGTTCATGTCAATTTAACCACTTACCTGATTTCTCTCTTAAGCAACCAATTGATATCCTTGTGCCCATTTAAGTAGTTCTGAATACTACAAACTACACCTTATCACATCTAGACAGAGCTGTCTGATCTATGGTTCTTCCACAAACAAGAACACTGCAATTTATTTTTATTACAACACTGTTTCACAACAATAAGCAACATGACTGCACCCTCAGTTAACCCTCACAAAAATTAAGCCAAAGAACACACAGGTTGAATCCTCTTGGTACATGAGGCAATGTTACAAACCTTCTCTGTATAGCAGAAAAGAAAGCTTTACTCATCTCAGTAACTACTGGAAAAACACAAACAACTCTTATAACCAGCCTGCAGCCATCACATATTTGATGTCTGATAAACAAAAATAATTATGACTAAGTTTTCCCAAAGTACAAAACAATCTTTTGCAGCAAGGAGCTCTCATTTACAGAACTGGAACTGACAACTGAAGCACATTCAAAATTCACATGAATCCCAGTAAATCAAGTGCCTGTTCTTGACATGTACTTCATACTGAAGAAAACCCCTGAATGGAGACCCACAAGCTTGATTAAAATAAGCATCACTTGCACTACACACTTTATTTTCAAATATCCTATCTCAGTCTACTCTAAATCATGTTTTCAGTGCTCCGTCTTCCCCGTGTGCTTCAAGATTCCTTCCTTCCCCATTTCTTCTGTCTTAATAATCCTGCAGGAATAGCACCTCATCTCAAACTAAGGAACACCTGGTGTAACTAAATATTCTGCTTAATTAGAATATAAAACAGAATTGTTGCATTTATTTAGCCAGGGCTTTCAGGATGGGATCCTTGCTTAAGTATTAAACTCCAAGCACTAAAACAAAGTGAAAGGAACTTCAAAACAGAAGATGAATAATTACACTTGTTTGCTGATGCAAAAGCTCACACCCAACCAAGATGGCAAGTATTCTAAGCCACCTTCTTGGGAATAACCTCTTAAGATCTCTTGTCAATCCAAAAGGACAAAAAAAAAAAAGAAAAAAATCATAAAAGTGGATCTGATGAGTGCAACAGTAATTCAATAATCTGTTCCCAGGCCAACCTGTACACTTCAGACAGAAATCTCAACATTTAAAGTGATTAATTATCTGGAGGTTTACAGCAAACTGAAAGTCATCCTGGGCTTTCTGCCTCTCTCAGAGCCCAGGCCAGTGGCAGCTCTTCTCTCCAAGGCCTGGATAAACAGGTCGGTCGGTGCACGCTGTACTGCTGCCAAAGCAGCAGAAACCCCAATGCAACTCCTGAGCCATCATTTCAAAGAAAAACTATCACAGCACAGAGCCCTGTCTAAACTGTGATCCACCAAAAGCTCAAGATGCAGCAGTATAAGGGCTTAAAAATTTAACTATTCCAGAAAAACAATTATAAGAGATACATTTATCTAAGCCATTGAATTCATCCTAACAAATCCTAAATGTCAAGCATCCACTTCAAAGACTCCCTTTTCCCCTGGCTCCCCTGTCATGCTGTGGGTGAACATGTGCTCCAAACAGGTGATGCTCAGAAGTCACCATGATCAAGGACCACAGTTTGGAAGCAGATCACTGAGCCCCAAAAGCCCATCTCCCCTTTCTCCTTGGTTTGAAACACGACTGACTTACAATCTACCTGTCACGTGACACCATTAGTGTTATTCATGATTTTGGAAAGGGAAAAGTTCAACTGGGTTAGGGATTTCCCTGGAAAAAAATCTTGGTTAATTAGTAATCCCTATGTTTCACTGAACGAGAAGGAGAATAACTCAGGGACTCAGCTGAAACCTAATGCTAAAACATGAAATGTTAAAAACACATGAGATATCAGTTGGCCCATTGTCCACCCGTCAATACAAGATCCTTTTTTTTTCCACTAGGGAGTATTTTCTTCCTGAAGGATGGGTATGCAGTTAGGCACCTTTCAAAAGGTCAGAAGAACCAGCTACACATCTTTTCTCACCTACCACCAGTATTCTGACAAACATCATCATAATTCAACCATAAGTAACCCCTCTCAGTCTAGGACAATTTTCCTTCAGATTCTGGGATGCTTTGGAAGAGCTAAAGATGAAAATTATTTTCAAAAAAATCTGCACAACTCCCTCTTACAAGTGAAAGGCAAAAATGTCTAAGTGGTTTCATCCCACGAAATGCAATTAAGAAGTAATAGGATCCAGCACAGGATCAATTATTTTATTTATGTTTTACCATAATAAGTGTTTTCTATCTGGATTTGAGCAGAAGATTCGTAACACTGCAAAAACTGAGAAAACTGTCCAGTATTTTATAAAACTTTCAAATAATCCATGTTACCTAAGAAGATATTCTTCAGTTATGAGTTGCAAGAGTAAAAGGAAGATGTTATCCTATGATGGGATGTGTTTCCATAAATTTCACTTGCTCAGCATTCCTCCAAAAATATGCAAAACAAAATCTCTGCACCTTCACAACAAAAAGCTACTTGTTGGAGAAAAAAATACAGAAACTGTATTATATTATAACAAACATCTGTATATATATTCAACTATACCATACCATCATAATTAAATGAACACCTAAATCCAAATATTAATTCACCTCTACTCCTCTTACTCAGAGGTAGAGCTAATTTACAACTGTGGTAACAAAGTTTCTATAAAAAATATTAATTGTATCATTTGAAAGTTAAACTCCACTTTATCCCAGCCCAAGGTCACAAGAGGTATCAATGAGCAAGTTTTTATTTAAGACAAGCTCTGAGGCCAGGCATTGTTCAAAAATTTCCTAAATTTATCTAAGAACTTGATCAAATCACTGATTTCTGAAACTTTGTGGAATATATCCCATTCCACACATGGACATTCCCATTAGGAAGATAAGAGGACTTTGGATGGTGCTTGCATGGCTGCTGTTAGGAAAGAAAGGATCCACAGCAGTTAAACAAAAGCTCTCTGCTGAAGTGATGCATCAGAGCTGAACTTAAAAAGAGCTCTGCAAAGAGTCCTCAAAGAAGATGTAGAAGTTAATTTCTTGCTTCATGAAGTTTTCAGTGTGAAACAAACCTAAGAAAGGTTCCTTTTTTCCATGTAAGTCAGACTTGCTTCTGTTTGTGGTAAAAGAATCACTTATCCCTCAACAATAGCTTAATATTTTAAAGGAATCATGATATATGTTGCAAGAACTCAAAATGACCTACTAAAGTGGAAGCTCTGCAGTCTCCTCACCTGCAGGATCTGGGCCCTGGCTGTGAACTCCAACAAACACACCAGTTCAGTCGCGGAGCCTCTCCCAGTTTTAAAGGCTGGGCCACACATGTGCACAGAAAAAGGAGTGGCTGCATTGCCCTTCCCTCCACACCAACCTTTCTGTCAATTGAATGCTGCAGGGATGGTCTGAGCTCTGAGCAAAGGACAATGTTCCAACAGCATCAGCCAGCTGTATTCCAGCATCCTCAAAGGCAAGGAAAGGAGAGGAGAACATCCTGATATCACCACGGGGAGCAGCTGGGCAGCCCCAATTTAAATCAGAACACAAGAACTTGTGATTCTCCACTAATGCTCAGATGAACCCTTCCCATTCCCCACCAGACTGTAACTAGTTGACTGGTGAAACCTATGTGCAAATTTGTACCTAAATATAGCTGTTCTGCTAAATTTGGCGAATCTCTCCTTACCAAGGGGTTGCACTGCATATTTATGTAATTATACAGTAGTATTTCACATCTTTACTTTCTACACCTATCATTAGAAAACAGTTGCTGACATTTATTTTAGGTCATGTACTCAACTGGGTCAAGCTGCACTGAAGGGAGACCTGAGTTCTGCAAGAAACCACAGAAATCAGTTCATTTCAAAGTGTCACTGAATAGTAAGCATTAACCATAACTAGACTGATTGTTTCTGGCTACAACAGGCCAGACTTGCAAAGTTACTGAGATACCTACCAAGACTTTTCCAAAAGTTAGATGCCTGATCAGGCTGGGAATAAATGAATAACCTACTAACCAGCTCTCTGTATCATGAAGTCATCTCAATACTTCTGGAAATCTGAAAATGTTATCCCTTGATGTTTCCTAATCAGTGAATAATTCCTGCAAGAAAATTTTCCTTTTTGTTCCACCCCTTACCTCCTCAACTTTTGACACTGAAAACTAGAAAAATATCAACTGCTGAACTGAAAGCTAAATTTTTCAGAGAAAAGGCTTTTCTGCCTAATGTTATTTACCTGAATTTCCATCTACTTTTTGAATTTCTACTCCTTATGGTAAGGAAAATGATGCTATTTACACTGTTTCTAATACAGTACAGAAAACTAAAATGTGAGATTTACATTAACCTCAGAAGTCAAATTGTGTATACCATTTACGAAGCAGACCCATGCTAGGAAGGTTCAATAACACAACAATGACTCTTATAGACAACATTGCCAATTTGAGACAATTGTGTATTTACTCTGAAATTAAAACCCAGTTTAAAAATCCAGAAACCTCGGACTGGGGAAGGGGACCCCAGGCAAAATCTCCAGGTACTGCTCTGGAGCGCATGTCATTGGACTATTCATTCTACTCCTTGTAGGAGGGATGTTATGTCTGATCTTTAATTATGCTTTATGTAAATATCCCCAGAGGCTTATGCAATAGGTACAGGCTTAAGTAAGGCAAGTTGGTGGAGGCAGCTCTGGAGAGGGAAGCCGAGCTGAGCTGACTCCATAGCCAAGGGCTGGGTGAGCTCCAGTTGTCATTGAAGTCCTCCAAGCCCCTGAATTACAGAATACAAGAGATTTGCTACATTTATACACTCCCTGCCAAAAGCCACTTACTGAACCAAGCTCCCAGATCCCCTGGATCTGTCGGCACAGCTGGCTTCTCCTACTTGATTTACAACAGCTCAGCAAATGCACCATCCACGAGCATTAGCAAGCCCACATTTATCACCTGCTTCAACTTTTGCTACCCTTTGCTGCCATGAGGGTTTTTGATGAGGCCACCAAAGACACCCTGGACACACACTGTTCATTGCTGCCCTCCCTGCACACCTTCACCTTGACCTACAGCCCTCACAGCCAGGGTGGAGGAGGCTCTTTAATGCCTTTGACACCACTTTAAGTGCCAGCAAAATTCACAAGGAGTGGTAATAATAACACTTAAAGTCACACCAGAAATCTCACTCTAAACAAGTTGCGTTCAAGGCTGTGAACAAGGCTGAGTTGAAACCCTGATCAAGCTTAGAAGGCAACTAAGCACTTATTTGTACTGAGGTCAAAACCACCTCATCTCTCAGGTGGTGGAAGTTTCTCAGAGCGCCCAGGAGATTCACAGTTCCCTCTTTTACACAGGAATAGCACAACTCTCCTGGCCTCTTCCCTTCATGCCCAAAGGCGTGCTTCAGCTTGCAATTGTTTCTATTTGCATGTGATAATTTTAACTGGTAATTCTAGAAAATATTCTGCACAGCTGCATGTAAATTTCACCTTGTGGACCTGATACAACTAATTTGTACATGGTCCGCTTCAGCCCCTGGATTCCCAACCAGCAGCCTGGTCACTGCCACAGGAAGAAACTGAGAAGACCAAAAAGCTTTAATTTTCACCCAGTTCTGCAACGCACAATAAATGTGGCACACCCTCTTCACCTGCAAAATGGGGACAGTACTCTCCACTGTAAAGCACTTGGAGATCTGAGCTAAAAAATGCAATATATTTTCAAAAAGGTTAGGCTAAAATATACTGCACTTTTCATTCTCTAGATAAATGCTTCGTTACACTCTTTGTCCTGCGCTTCCCTGATGATTTTCTTTTCTACCCAATTTCCATTTTGACTAATTCAATTATTTTGGCATATTAAACTCAGACTAATAGAAGGATACATAAACTAAATTCCACTGCAGGCATGCAGCAGAGCCTACAGAATACTGTATCATTATTTTTATGACTTCAAAAGTAGAGAGAAGAGTACAGATCAAGGCAGCATGGCAAATAATCACTTTTTTTTTTTTAAATTCTCTCTTCTAGTTCTCACTAATTCCACCCACTGGTAATAGCTGAAGGCATACACCCAAATCAGTGACTCATGGCACAAGACCACAGTCCAAACACTAACTGACTGGGTTCTCAAAGCAGTGCTGTTCAAGAATTGCAATGTTCCAACCCGAGACCTTAACTGCCTTTGTTTTGCCCCCCAAAAAGAAAAACGAAAAAACCAAAACCAAAAAGCCACCATTGACAACAGGTGCTTCTTTAGTTCTCAGAAAAAAAAACTGAGGAAAAAAGAATTCCCCCTTGGTGCTCCCAGGCATTCCCTGTAGCCCAGCACAGCAGCACAGATGTGAACCACATTCTTCCCACTCATGCTTCTTCCCCAGGTAACTCTCCACAACCAGAAACACAAGGCAGAAGAACTCCCCAGGCAATTTCAGCTCTGAGATGAGCCCACCTCCTCTCCATGTGTTCTGGAAATCTCCAAGTGCTTTAATTCCAACTTATTTTTTCTAGTCTATGTTTTAAGTAAGAAAGCTTTTCGCAGGTTTTTCAAAGGAGATATTTAACAGCTGTTTGGGAACCTTTATTTTTTTTTACCTCAATGCCAACCTCCCAGACACATTATTTATAATAGGTTGTCTTTCTTAATACTTGCTATTAGTCAAAAGAGAGCTTGGTAAACACCTTGGCTGTCCAATCTTCACATCCTTTAAATAATGGGGTGGGTTCAGGATAAGCTTTCACAGCTCACCTCCTGAAGAGCCACAAACACCCTGATACAGCCCATTTCCCATAATTTTACAGATTCTGTAGCTACTGTTTTGTATCTTCAAAGATACATTAAAATGTGACATAAAAGACCACCCAGAGAGCAGCAGCTCAGAAATTATTTGTCTTATTCTACCTATAGTAGGTTTTCCAGCTCCACAAACCAGGCACATACTGGAACACCTAATCCCATATGGGACTAAACATGTATGTTCACGACACCAATTATATAAGGAACATTCCCATGCCAGCACTCATCTGCCTGATCATTAGATTTTAGGTTTAGTTAAATGCCCTGCTGTTAACACCATTTCTAATGTAGGTTAGGTGGTCACGAGCAAAATGCAAATGTGGGTCTGTGTCAGTTTAATCACTCTTTTATTCAGATAAGGTTTCAAGGAGGGCTGGACAAAAGCAGATCATCAATAGAAGGCAAAAAACTTAACCACGGGAGGGTGAGTGGTTAAGGCTCCCCTTCCTCTACCTCTTCAGAAGGCATGTGTGAAGTACCCACTGCTGGACCCCAAATTAAAGATGGTGTCACCTTGGCCAATTCCTCTTGCAGAAGCCCACAGAAGTATAAAACACAGGGAGCACAGTAGGCCTGGAAGTGCCAGCCACTTTTTCCTGCTTTCCACTAAAACTACCTAAGGGCTGTGATGCTTCTGTGACCCCCAAGTCTTTTTTTCTAGAAGAGACAAGGAAGATTCCCCTTTTGGTGAAGGAGGAGCGGGCAGCAGTGCCAGATAAAAGCCTTCATTTGCCTTCTCTCCCAAGGCTACACAAAGCAGGATTAGATTCAAGTTCACAGGTCCAACAATGCTCCATTTGGGCTGGGACAGGGCCCCGGTTCGTCCCTTCCCCACAGCCTTCCCCTGAAACTCCCCGCAGGTTTGGAAGATCAAAGGAAGGCACCTCCATTACCCTCTCTTCCATTTTGTTGGGCAAGAGATATTGCTATTGCATAAAGCGTGTGCGCACAGATATACACGCACAGCGCGGAAATTTTATCAGCGCCCGGGCACCCCGAGCGCGGGGCGGGCGCGCCGTGCGGGGAGGGGACACGGCGGCCGCTCCACTTTGTTCCCCGCCGGGCTCGGGATGTCGCCGAGCCCCTCCAGCCCAGCCGGGAGCCGCTCCGGGGCCGGGGCGCAGCCCGGGGGCA
>WBMV01003416.1:0-24231 GCA_013396655.1 Campylorhamphus procurvoides
TCTGATTAGGGCTTTTTTTTTTTGATAAGAGGAAGTGTGGCTTCCGTTGGAAGCTGCTACAAGTTTTGAAGTTTTCCTTTATCCTATAGAGCAGAGCCAATAAGGGTCAGCTCTGAGGAAAACTTCCTGCTTCTGAATCATTAAGATGTGCCCCTGCGTGAAAACATATTTAAGAATGGAGGAGTTGTTGTGCAGGGGAAAGTTTGCAGCCATGGATTAACAACATCACAACGCAGACATCAAGGTCAGTGCAGGAGGAGAANAACTGCTGCTTAAGTCTTGGACTTAGATCTGCGAATGGCTGACCCAACAACAACTGACTGTAAACCTTCCGTTGCCTGTTCCCTGCACCGCTGGGGGAAGGAAGGGAGCATGGACAGACTGAGGGGTGATGGTGGAAAGGTGTTTCTAACCTGTTTTTATTTCTTATTTTTGCTTCTTAGTTTGTTAGTAATAAATTTAAGCATTATTCTAAGTTCTGCTTTGCCTGTGGTATTAATCAAAACTCCTCTTTTGGTTGTTATCTCTAGTTGTAGATTCCTAGCTTGTGTTTTTTTCTTCCCTCTGGAAGGCAAAAAGGGAGGGGAAGAAAGACCTTGAAGCAGCTTTGCTGGACACCAGGCGTTCAGCCAGGGCCAAACCACCACACCGCCTAGTCATTAATATGCATGATCAGATATTGTAATCTTATTACTATGCAAAATTGTATGTTGTAATCATGTAGTGAAATGTAGTGAAATGGCTCATTTTGCACTGTTGATTCAAAGCTAGTTTGTCCAGCATGAGCTGGCTGGCTTTCCAGCGCTGCTCGAATAAATACCTTTGCTGCTAAAAGAACAAACTCTCTTAGCAGTTCCTTTCATACCGAGGTTTTTTGGCATCAGCTGATATAATTTTCCTTAGAGTTAGAAAACAAAATCTATAGGTTCATCAAAATGTATGTTTTAGAAACACAGGAGAAGAAAACCGCACCCTATATAGCGCAGCACTGTGGAAGAAACCATTTTACAAAATCTAGGCAGAATTATTTTTAGCCAACTTTGGGTCTGAGACAAAGTCTGTGGTCGGTGGAATCAATTTCATCGACTGCCTCAGATTTTGGACTAGGCTCATGCCCCATATCATGGTCATGTATTTATCTTAAAGCGATGCAAACAATGCTTACTCCCTGAATATATTTTAATGCCTTTTATGAAAAGATGAAAGGTTATATTTAGTTTAATGCTTTCATAAGTCACACTGCTAGAAACTAGACATATTTTACCAAATATTTATAAAGACAATTCCAAACATGAAATGCGTACTTGAAAGTCATCCAAAAGTTATGCCAGATTTCATTAACAATCTGTTACTAATGTATCGGAGACAATTGGTACATTTTATTTTATAAAACATAAGGCAGTATAAAAACCTTAGTATGTTGCTATAAAGAAAACAAAGCAAAGCATTTTTATGCATGAAACATTAGTGGGAGGCTGTCAATATTTTTTAAAAATAAGTGTTTTCCCTTTTCCGCTTCTGTTCTTTTCAGCACCCTGATGAGAAGGCTAGAAAAATACTTCAAGGTTAGTTTCTGTGATGATATGAACCTTAAAAAAAAAAAAAAAACACACCACAACAAAACAAACCTAGCAGTATTAGTCATTTTACAGCCACATTAACATATAGAATGTTTGCAAAGTACTGTATATGGTACAATTACCTGACTTATACCAGAGAAGAATTTAGCTCAGTATATGGCTGAGATAGGCAAACTATTAATTGCTCCTGCTAGTCAGTATATCTTGCTAAGAAACAAGGATAAAACAGCCGTGTTTGCTTTCCTCTTAGCACCTACATGCCTGACAATACACCTTGGAGTTGCACTTGAAAGACAGCAGATGATAATCACATTTGACCCATTCAGATTGAAGATTTCAGTATTCCAAACTCACACATTTCAGAAATTAAAGTTGTCACAAACAACCTTAAGCAAATGAATAATGAATAACCTAGAGACATTTATTTGCTAGAGAACAAAAAAAGGTTATCTGTGCATAAGACAGATTTTTGTTTCTCTCTGCTACAACCAACATATTGCTGTATGCCTTATACTGGAGTGAATGGGTATACTGATAAACTATGGTAAGAGACTTCTGTCCCAAATCTCTCATGGCAACTACAAGTTGAGAATACCATAATTTCAGTCAGGCTATCAGAAACATAATACAGCCATAGTACTAATTGTGGTCATGATAATTAAAGAATATTCTCATTTGCTTACATGGACCTCTGCAGTACCATATTTGAACACAGAAGCATTGCCCAGCCAAATACACCTGGAAAAAAAAGTACTTAAGTCAGATGCTTTGGTTTAGGTCTTGACACGTTACCATCAAACTCTGTAGCATTGGGAGTATGAGATTATATGGTGTCTGACTCTTCTACTTTCTTTCCATTACACTCTCCTTCAAAAAAACCCCAAAACAACAACAACAAAAAAAAACCAACAAAAAAAAAAGGAAGATGATAAAATGGAGATTTTTGATTTTGCAGTCTCAAGTTTATTTGCTGTTTGCTTTTCGGACAGCATAACTCTTAAGGATCAATCAACCCTATAGGGATGATTCTCATTTTAATGACAATTATTATGAGAATTATTTAGAGAGAATAATGCTGCCCTTAGGGGCCTATTAATTCTCCTCTTTTCACTTACTTGACAGAACTGGCTTTCTGCAAGACTTTACATATACTGAATCCAGAGACACACGTAAAGCTCTGGACACAAATGTGATCGCAGAGCTACAGCTTCTTCTGGTATCTTGACTATTTCATCTGTCCTGCTTCATAAAAGTCCCCGAGATTATAATTTGAAAGCACCACAAAGGATACTAAAAATCCATTTTTCATTATTTGTTTCTCATTTTAAATCGGTAATGACCACCAGCCTATAGGTCAGACACCTTATTCCATTAGCAAAAATCCACAACATTAAAGAAAAAACAAGTCATAGATAGACCACAGATTAAGTTTTGGTTGGCAGAGGAAGAAAGGGAATTAGACACTGTGCTGGTTTAGAGGTAAACTGACAGGAGAAATGAACTCAACTCAAGAGAGATTAACAAGTCAGAGCCACAATTTAATAAAAAGATTACAATAAATACAATGATACAGAGAAAAAATTGGTTTTAACTTACAAAACCCAGATGTATAACCCAGCACCCTGGGACACGAACAGAATGGTGTTCGTTAGTCCCCGTGCTGAGCGCCACGTGGTCCCCCTGAGTACAAAAAGGAAAGGAAAACCTGTTAGTGAGGATGATGGTTGCAGTCTTGTTGGGAGTGGCAGTCGCACTCCTGTTGAGGTTCTGGTCCGCCTCCTCTGGATCCAACAAGTGGTACCAGAAGCCCCAAAACTTGAAGATTATATATGCTCAGGTTCAGGTGGGAATGCCCAGTACCTCCTCCCAGGGCGAGGAGTTTCACAATGGGTGATTTAACTTTGTGAGTCAGAGGATATTTTTGGAATCTTTGATGGTCTAGGTCATTGCAACTGCCTATTGTGCCAGTCCCTAATGGCCCATTAGCAGACATGACCCCTCAGGCTGGGTGTGAAGGTGCTAATGCCTCCCCAGAGGGGAGTTATCATGGCTGAGTCATTGGTGTGAAGACAGAAACACTTCCCTGTTTCACAGGGTCCTTTAACACCCAGCTTGTAGTCTGAGAGGTCAGTTGTGCCCTGGGCAGCTGCTGCAAATGATCCATTATTAACAGTTCATGAGAAATGACACAGAGGGTGTAGAATACTCAGTTTTGATTACACCCACATGGTGACAAGCTGGTCCTGGCCACTGTAACTAGGACAGGCACAGAACTGAAGATGTTTTCCCCTCTAGTAGAGCTGGGATCACTTTATACATATGTGGTATTTCTGGAGCTACAAAACATTCAATGCAATAATGGATAGACAAGACAAATTTAAGACAGAAGAAAAACTTTCCTCTGACAGTAGAACTACATTTGAATGTTACCTTTTATAGAACTCAAGAAAAGATGCGAGTAAAGGTCAAGCGACTGGGAAAACAGCTTTAGGCTTCTCTAGATTGTAACTTTTGAATTCAAGAAATTGAGTCATGATTCCCTCAAGGGAAAAGAGCACAAAGAATTCCAACTACATTGATCAGAAATCCCTTAAAATGTATTAGGATCCAAAGTCTTACTTTTCTACTCCACTCAGCTCTGGTTAATTTCTCCTGTAGGTTTAGGAGCTGTGATCAAACAGAAGTAGGAACAGAGCTGTAGTACAGTCAGAAAGCCCTCTGCAAAGGATGGCTCACATATCCTGGATGTCTTCCCCAAAGAGTAAGAAAGCATAACGTAAGTGTACAGAATAACCACATTTCCTGCACTTTCAAGCCTCCTCTGGACCCCCTCTGTCGGTGTGACCAGTACCCCCTGCTCCTGACCCCTGGTAATATGATTAGCATGCAACTAACACCATTTATAAGGCAAACAGCCATCCTCTATGATATATTAGTCCCCTTTCTCCTCATTATCAGGTCCTGTGAACCAAGTAGACAAATCAAACAGGTTTTTTTCTTCCCCTCCCTGTCGGCATCGAGATTCCTGGGTGCCGGGCTGACTACTCCCCTCCTTACTGGCCTTGAAGGCCCCAAGCACACAGCCAGCCAGGTGGTGGTGATGACCCCGTCACAGAACACAGAAGCATAACAGCACACATAGCACTTGCCTATAAAATCAAGCCGTTACAGGTCCTAAGTGGGACTTCGACTGGAATTGCTGCTGGACACTTGTGACAGACCAAAATGCAACCAAGTAAAAAAAAAAGCAGACAGCAGTTAGAATAAACAGAGAGGATGGGGCAGACAAAAGTCTGTTCAGACAGATGGACTTATTGTGTCCCTGATGGCCCCAGACTGAGGTCTTAAACTGTTTTTGCACCAGACAAGGGAAAAGGCTGATAAGAAGCAGATCCTGCCGGAGGTGAGGTGATGGCTTTTATCATGTTAATTCCCCCGATAAGGCACAACTGGCTCAACTATAGCAGCCAAGTTTTAGAAGGGGTCATAAACCATCAAAGACCCCCAAAGACTCATTTCTGAGGCCTTCCACCAGAGGACTGCGAATGATCCACAGTGTTGCATCAGACAGTGTAAAATTCCCCCTCCTCCTCCCCGGGGAGGTACCTGGGCATTCCCACCTGAACCTGAATATATTAACCTGTTGAACTCTTTGTTTCATGAGCCCCCACCCCTGAGGGATCAAGACTGCGACCATCACTTTGACTAACAGACATTGAAATTGCAACAATCAAGCCTTGTCACTGGATCCACAGGTGGTGATATCTTTCCACTATCTACTCTTGTTCTTTCTTTCTCTTTTTCTTTTCCTTATATATTTTCTTAAGTGATATCTTTATACTTTTATATTGTTATATTTCTATAGGTAATAACCAAAATGGCTACATCCCTCCTTTCCACTGCAACCAAATTGTTCTAAAATAAATCTGCCATACATATACACACCAATCATTCAGTGTCGTTTTACTCTAATCCACTCCAAGGGATCTATTAACAAGAACCTCAGTTACCCCGTGTGGGGTGACAGCCCTGATAAGCTCTTGATGGGTTACACCTCAGCCCCTGGAAGGGTGTTCCCAGGAACCTTTGTCAGATGTTAATGGGCTACACAAAAGCACAAAAGGAACAAAGAACCCCTGCCGCTTCCTGAATGTGCTCCCAACAACAGATTGATAGGATTACCAAAGGATGGAGTGCTATGGAGATAGCATGGCCTTTCTTCGCATATCCTGGGGAGACACAGGAAGCTGACCTTTAGGTCTATGTCATCTGTCTATCACCCCAAAACCAATTATTGACTATAGTCACTCAAACTACCAGAGGAAAAAAAGTATAAAAAGAGATTGGACACAAGCAACAATCGGGGAGAAAGACCATCGTCTCTGCGGAGGCAACCAATGAGTTGCCCTGTCTCCTCCCACACCTTGAGACCATGAAGGGGTGAGCTGTCATTTACTTTTTTTTTTTTTTTCTTTTCCCCCTTACTTTATACCTTCCTTTATACCCTTATACCTTAGACCATGCCTGTTACTTTATATCTTATGCCTTATACTTTTTCACTTTTACCCCATAGCTATCTTTATTTACTAATTTTACCCGGTTAACATCTTTATTTCATAAACACTATATCAATTATATCTTGACTTATACCTCATAACCCACCGGGTATATATATCTTACTTTATATTGGTTGCGGTGTTCCTTTAAGGTGTGTAGTTCCTTTTAACATGTTTGTTAGTGGGAGGCTTTGTGTTACAGAGAGTGTGGTGTGCAGTTCTTCTTTTTGCTTTGTGTAACAGAGAGGGTTTAGATTTTTGTTTTAGGTTGTTGCGCTTCTGGTTAGTAGCTTTCTGTTGTTAGATCAAATATGTGGAGAGGGGAGGATGTGGTTTGAGCCTGTATTGAGGCTTAGGTTGATGTGCTGTCTGTAGAGTGTGTTTTGTGATGGTTTCTTTTGGGAGTTTTGTTATCAATGAAATACAATCATGCAGCTAACGTTATCGCCGGCAACGCGAAACCCACAATAAGTGTCACATCCTTGTATTAATAAAAATCATTTTGGGAACTGCTAGAGTTTATTCCAGTTTGTTGCTGGTGCTGGCAGCGATATAACTTTTAAGAGAACTTGGTGGAAAAGAGTCTCTCTTGCTATTAAGTGTAGTTCTCATTGGAGTATCAAAATTCCTGTTCAAGCAGTGAATCTGTCTCAGCGAAGGGTCTCTTTAGGTGGGACACAGACAGAGTGAGTTGGGCGTTAAAAGGCTTTGATATTCTGAGGACGCTTATAGCTAATAAACATATATTAATACAAGTGGAGGTGGGACAAAAAAATCTTTGCATTTCTGCCTTTCTTTCCCTTTTAACGTGACACTCCGCCTCAGAGGCGGGTCATAACAACAGTGAGACCAGTGACCTCCTGGTGGCCAGGGATGCCTCCACCATTGTCTGCTTCCTCCGAAGATTGAGAGAGCGACTTATATTCTTTTATGCCTTTTTGAGTCTAGATTATGATTGTGATATCGATACTGCAAGCCAAGTATTACGATTTGACCTGATCTGCAGAGGGTCCAGATGATTAGAAACCATAAGCTAAGTGGTGCTATAAAATTCTGTGCTATGCTACTTATAAAATTGTGCTACACTGATTCTGCTTGTAGAAATGCTGTGCTATTCTTAATATAAAATCTATGCTATGCTAATCATAACATCCTGTTATAAAAAAACAAAGCTTTCATTGTAACTACAACTTAGCGCCGCTATCATTCTGCCAAGGATGCCTAAAGAATCTGTCTGCCCCCTTAGTGTTGGGTGATAGCTGGTTAAGTTCAAACCATTTTATTATTCAGTATAAGGATACCACACCAAACAATAAAGATAAATATTATTATATGCATGGAACAGACAAACAGAGCTTAAGTGACTTTGTTCAAGGTCACAATGTATCATCTATCTATAGGACAGATTCTCTATCACTTTTAATTTTCTATGTTTTTATGTGTTTATAAATTGTTTGTAAATATCTAGCATACTCTGGTCAGTATACTAACACCGTCACTTCAGTGTTCTATACTATCCATAAAACTATAACCTGTTACCTGAATGACAGCAAAGCATTAGGGTTGATCCTATGAAAACCATACTAACTTTCTTTGAGTCTAAACTTTAATATTTTCCTTCTGAAGAAAACAAAAATGACCTGCTCCACTGTGCAGTTCCTGGTGCAGGTTGTCGTTTCTCCAACGGACACTGAAACATCATGCCATAGCATCTGCTTCTTGACTGATTGTCTATGCAAGATCTCATTTTCTAAAAATCAGGAGAAATCACACACCTTGCTTTCAGAAATGCAATCACTGAAGGTACATGGATTGCATCAGCAGGTCTTCTGCCTCCCAACACATAAAGAACAGGGAAGGCAGTCAACGCCATCTGCTTGCAAGGAGAGTAACCATTGGAGAAAATACCACTCTAAATGCAGTATTATCGAGAATTATCAAGCAAAACTTTTGTCAGATGCTGGCATGCTTGGAAAAGGAAGAAAATCAATTCTACAAGTATTACTGAGCTGAAAAGACTCTTTGGTGTTAAATTAACTAAATGGTAACATCATGTTTTGAATGCCTTGGAAAGAATCAACTGCAAAAGCTTCCGCTTTCACATCAAAGTTTAAACGGACAAGGATACAATTTTAAAAGCTCATTGGTCTGAAGGCGTATGATGATTTTCTGAAAAGATGAATGAGTAAAAATAAAGTAAAAAAAAAAGGCACAAATACTTGATCTAAAATCCTCACTTTTCCATTTCAGATAATGTTGCATCCCTACGATTATGGACTGTGGGAAGATTTTCAGGCTATTATCCAATGCATTCTTCAAAATGTGGGATAACATAAGAGTTAACTCAAGGAATTCGAAGAGCAGGTAACTTCTTTCTGAAACCCAGGAAAGAGAGAACTTGTTTTTTATTAGAAGACGCTTACTTCATGTAAATAATTTGCAACATATTTTCCCACATATGCTACTGGAGACTCAGAAATACGCAGCCTAGCCCCTGGTCGACACTTAGGTCACAAAGGAAAATATTTTTGACAATTCTCAGGTCAAGTCAATTAAAATAAGCGACTACACAACTGATAAGCTTAGGTTATTCAATAACAACAGTGAATGTATCCGTCTGAAAGAAAAGGGAGACAGATTAATACTATCCCTTAGTAACTACCAGAAGCAAGCCTGAAGCAGCAAATGGATGGTGCACTCGTCAAACAGCACCTGCAATAGTGTAAACTCCACATCCCCACCGCAGACCCAGCAGTTGGTATGCAATGTTTTATAATCACATTTAAGCTTCCCCCTGGGATGTACCATAGCCAAATATTAAATTCAAAAAGAAACCATTGAGCTTTCTGACACGACTGATTATTAACCAAGATATTTTCCGTGTTCTTTCTCCAGAGGTGGAAAGAGAGAGCAGCTTCTCCTCTTTAAATCTCATGCCCTATGCCAGTCTTACTAGAGAGGTGGCAACAGTAGAAAACAAGCCCAAACAAGGAAAACTAGTGTTCAGCCAACATCCTCCTCTCCCCTCCAACAACATCAAGCTGCAATGGGTCTAATTTTTCTTGTCTTTCACATCAAATCCTTCTGTTGAACACTTACACCAGCAAACCTTTTGTCCTAATGCTTTATCTTTAATAATTCTGTAATTTCTTGCTTATGTATTACAGTATGTTGTATTGTTTCAAAGACAGTATACCCTGTGTATTTTACAGGCATTTTCAGCTTCTGCAGTTCACAAACTACCTTCTGTAATCTTCTGCAAGTAAATATTTAGTGTATCAAAGGAAAAAAATAAGTCTTTAAAAATTTTTTTAAATCAAACGGCTCTTTTATTTCATACTAACTGTCAGAAATCAATCAATCAATCAATCAATCAATCTCTCTCACTGATAAACACACGAAGATGATTCTGAATTGCTCTTGATGCACACCTGTGGTGGGTTGAACTTGGCTGGTCACCAGGTGCCTACCAAGCTGCTCTATCACTCCCACTCCTCATCAGGACACAGGAGAGAAAATGTGATGAAAAGCTCATAGGTCGAGATGAGGACAGGGAGATCACTCAGCAATTACTGTCATGGGCAAAACAGACTCGACTTGGGGAAGATTAATTTATTTCCAATTAATCACTGAGTACAATAATGAGAAATAAGAACAAAGCTAAAAACACCTTCCCCCCATCCCTCCCTTCTTCCCAGGCTCAACTTCACTCATGGCTCTTCTACCTCCTCCCCCACTGAGCAGTGCAGAGAGGTTGAGGAACGGGGGATGTGGTCAGTTCATAATGCTTTGCCTCTTCCCTCCTTCCTCCTCATGCTGCTGTTCTGCTCCAGCATGGGGTCCCTCCCATGGGATACAGCCATTCACAAACCGCTCCAATGTGAGTCCTTCCCACAGGCTGCAGTTCTTCATGAACTGCTCCAGCATGGGTTCTTTCCATGGGGTGCAGTCCTTCAGGAATGGACTGCTCCAGCATGGGTCCCCTGCAGGGTCACAGGTCCTGCCATACAACCTGCTCTGGTGTGGGCTCTTCTCCACAGCCTGCAGTTCCTGCCAGGAGCCTGCTCCGGCGTGGGCTCTCCACGGGTTGCAGTGTGAATATCTGCTCCAGTATGGTGTCCTCCGTGGACTGCAGGGGGACAACCTACTTCACCATGGTTGACTTCACGGTCTACAGGGGAATCTCTGCTCTGGAGCCTGGAGCACCTCCTCCCCCTCCTTCTTCACTGACCTTGATATCTGCAGAGTTGTTTCTCTCACTTTTTTAGTTTTGTCTTTGTTTCTCGCTGTCCTACTTTGTTTTTAATTGGAAATAAATTAAATTCATCTTCTCCAAGTAAAGTCTGTTTTGCCCAAGACAGTAATTGCTGAGGGATCTCCCTGTCCTTATGTTGACTCACAAGGTTTTTTAATTGTATTTTCTCCCCTCATGATGAGAACGGGGAGTGAGAGAGCGACTGGATGGACACCTGGCAGCCAGCCAAGGTCAACCCACCCTCTCGAATGCTTCTTCTGTCCCAGGCATGGGAAATATTTTGAAATTATAATGTCACTGTCAACATTTTCAGAACACGATTAGTCTTGCCATAACATAATTGAACACTAAACATCTAGTGATCTACTGTAACAAACTGCATTTCACAATTCTGGAAATGATAAGAATAAAATCAGCAATGTCGACATAATTTCTACATTCAGCTTGTAAGATAAGCTATTTTCCTCCAAAACAAATTGAGAAGTAAAGCAATGAATAACTTCCAAAAGTAACCTGACCATAACAGTCAGCTTGCATTTTAACTGATGATTTATATCAGCTAGCTGTCACAAATAGCTTCCCTAAACAGTTTCCAAAATGGGCAAACAGGGAAAGAAAGAGGAAAAACAACATGCCTGTTTCTCACTTTCTCTTTCACTAGCCTCTCTCTCTCTCTCTCTCTCTCTCGCGCGCGCACGCTTTATCCTCTATCTCACCTTTCCATTCACTCTCAATCTCACACTCACATTCTCACTCTTGCTCTCTCCTTCTGTTCTACTGCCCCTTCTTTTCTTGTTCTCTCTTCCTCTAGCTCTTGGTCTCACGGCATTTCTTGCTTTTGCTCCACCACGTTCTTTTTCCTCTCTTGCTTTCTCTCTCTTGCTCAGTCTCTTGCTCTTGCCCCTCACTTTCTCTCTCTTGCTTGCTCAGCATCTATATCTCTCCCACTCATTCTCCCTTCAACTCGCTTGGCCCCTTGTGTGCTTCCGCACGCTTTTCTCTCTCTCTCTCTCTCTCTCACACTCCTGCTTTTGCAATCTTTCTTGGTTTGTCTGTCTGCTGTCCCTCTTCCTCCCTCTTTCTTTCTCACCATTTCTCCTTCCCTTCCTCTTTCTCTCCTCCCATCCAACTCTCTCCCTCTCCCCTTTTTCTCTGTCATTCTAACCATTCATGTGTCTCTGTTGTCCTCTTCTGCTCTTTCTCCTTTTTATTCTCTCTCCCCATCTCTTTCTCACCTCCTATTTATTTCTTTTACCCCATCACTATTTCTTCCTTGCTTTCGTTGTGGGTTAACCCCGATAGGCAGCTAAGCCCCACATGACTGCTCACTCAGTCCCTCCCAGTGGGAGGGGAAAGAGAATTGGAAGGGTAAAAGTGAGAAAACGCATGGGTTGAGATAAAGGCAGTTTAATAGGGAAAGCAAAAACTGTATGCACAAGCAAAGCAACATAAGGAATTCATTCACTACTTCCCATCTTACTTTTCCAGGAAAGCAGGGCTTCATCACGTGTAATGGTTACTTGGGAAGACAAATGCCATATCTCCAAACTTCCCCCCCTTTCTCCTTCTTTCCCACAGTTTTTATTGCTGAGCATGATGGTATATGGTATGGAATATCCCTTTGGTCAGTTGAGGTCAGCTGTCTTGGCTGTGTCCCCTCCCAATCTCTTGGACGCTGGCAGCCTACTCACTGGGGGTGAGCAGAAGGAGAAACAGAAAATGCCTTGATGCTGTGTAAGCACCATTCAGCAATAGCTAAAACATTGGTGTGCTATCAACACTATTTTGGTCACAAATCCAAGTTATAGAACTGTATGAGCTACTAGGAAGAAAATGAACTCTGTCCCAGCCAAAACCAGTATAGCACCATTTCTTGATCTTGCCAACTCCCCAACAACATTTTTTCATTTTTTTTTTTTTAAAGCAATAGGACAATAAAAGTCTAACTGAAAAAATACATTTTTCCATCGGAATTTTTCATAGCTATTTTATCTACATTACTCTCAATAACTCACAAACACAATAAAGGAAGACTCTTAGCAAACAATATCAACTGTAACTGTTGTTAAAAGACATTTTATGGTATCCACTGTGTTTTAGCAAAGCTTTAGCAATGAAAACATTGAAATCGACTAGCAATACTACAATAACTGTTGTGGCTCAAACTTCTCTATGTAGGTCCTTCGGATTAAAAGGCAAAGCGTTCCTGACAATCTGTGACAGAGTGAAATCCAACCAGCACTCAACATATCAAAGACCAGGAAGCTCCATTCCATTAAGTGTTTAGGCCCTTCAAATACAAAACCAAAGTAGAAAAACAAGATAGATGGACAGAACAAACCAAATAACCAAACAGAACAAACTTACCTTTCACAAGCTCGGACAGTCCATGCAGCAATTATCCATAATGAGATACTAAAAACCAACAGTACAGTTCCTGGACATATTGTCATTAAAGTCTTCATAACAAAACGAGTATTGAAGTTTATCTTATTTAACGCTCCAATGCTTCTAGATGATGCATCAGTGAAAAGTTTGCTATGCAAAAGCATAACTCTGGCAATAAGATACAGCCTTAAGAACATTGGTATAGATAAAATAATATCCACATCAGCTGTTGTTGTGGATGGAGTGTAAGAAAAGGCAAGCCGGGCTGTCCATGTAAATGTATAGTTCCCAGGTATGGGATGTATAGCACATACAAGTATTTCCAAGCAGATAAAGAAAATACGTTCATAAGTCATGGCTATTCTCCAGTCATCTGCTCCATTGTCCACCATGAATAACTGAAATGATAAAATACAAGGTTAACTTTAGTATGCCATTAACAAACCTCGTTATGATTACATTTTAAAATACCATTGTAATGACCACTAAAACCAAAATAAATTTGCCATTTCAGCAAATGACATTACTAAGTCACCACTAAGTGAATGTCATTTGGGGTAAGCCAAAAAGAATGTTTTTGTGCGCTATTTTTAAAACTTTATATGAAACTGAATTTCCACATATTATTTACTAAGATGGTTTCATATTTTTGTTTAATTGCAATTTTTGATAAAACAAAACTCTGTGCCAATTTACACTTCATCCCTTCAAAATCAATTTCTTAATCAAAGTTTATAGAATCAAGAAGAACTTTTAAAAAAGGTTTTTCGGAATGGAAATCTAAATTACAAATTGAAAATACTTTCTGCAGTCCAACATTAAGACTTCTTTAGAGCACACCGGTGCTTCAGACTGGAGAGATTATAGCTTCAGTAGAACTAATCAAGCTTTCCTCAAACTTCAGGTACCAATAATAGACCAATGCAGGCTGCAAAACCATCCAAGAAACTACATAAAGACTCTAAAAGATAACTCATAGTGAAAAATCCATTCAACTGTACCTCAACTACTAGCAATACCTGAACTAGCTGTTTTAAAGCTAGGTTGACCATGTCTAAATGAACTGTAATCGCACCTACAAAAAAACCCCAAAAAATGAAAAGCAGAGGCCTGCAAACACCAGAGTAGCCTAGGTGAGGTTTATTAGTAGCTGGAAATTAAATGCACATGTATGTATGTAGGTCCTTGCAGAACCAAAGCCTTCAGTTTACCACTCAGGAACAAAAGTAATAAACTACCTCATGCGGTTTAGTGAATGTTGCTCCTGAAGATTTACTAACTAAATACTTAATTGAACAATATTTGTCACTAGTAGAGAGTAGGGATATGCAAGGCAACTTTAACAAAAAAAAACAACAGGAGAAGACCTTCATGCCCCTTCTAGTCTGAATCTAAAAAAGGCTGTTCAGTAAATATGTAACTGGAAATAACAAACGTTTGCAGGACTTTTAAAATTAGATTATTCAAAAACTTAGAAGTAATTTAAGGAGTGAGAAGGTCAAATGCAAAATGTCCTTCTGAATGTAAGGAAGTATTTCCAGCATGCCACATGTCATATACAGGGCCAAACAAGCAATTCCTCTTCTGCATTGCTTTTTGCCCCTTTCCATCTTTCCATCCTTCAAAAGTTTAGAAATGCAAGCCTGAGCTCTCTGTATATGTCCTTCAGAGTTCCCAAACCACATTCTACATCTTTCCCCCAACACATTCAGTTTGTCTTCCAGAAGATTGCTCCAGTTCTTTGTTTAAGAAAATGATAACAACTTAACTTTATTGTAGTTGGAGTGACACTAAAAGAAATAAAGAAGTAAACCCCAGTAAGAAACAAACAAAACAGAAAAAAAAACCCAACTCAAATTATTTTATTTGTAGCCCTGTTTTTTGCTCCTTCATGTTCCTTCTCTTTATCTTTGCTATAGTTCTTACCCTCCACTGCAATACTACTAAAGCCAAAGAAACAGTGTTGGATTAAGCTAAAGAAACACACTCAGTGAATTCAATGTATGCAACATGAGCACATACACCGTCTTTTGCCTGTGGTCTTTCTGAAGACTTTGTATGCTAAATATAAAAATGAAATTCATACTGGTAGGAAGGCAAATCTATCTATTCATTTATTACCAAAAGACAGTTGGTTTGCACTTAGCAAATGTACTATTTGATATAAAAGGCCGAACTTTCAACATACAGTGAGGCTCAAGGGCATTTGATTCTTGTGATTAGCCTGCAAATGCTGTCAGTCAGATCACACAAATGGTAAAACAGCTATAAAGAGGTCCAGGTACTCAGAGCGTCCAGAATACAGATTAATATGAAACAGTAACAGAAGGCAGGAAGCACCAGGAGCCACAGAGGAACGCAGATCCAGTACAAAAATTCCTATTTGAAAAAATAGTAACATTTCAAAAACATATTTATGAGGCAAATTTCCATAAAAATCTGTGTCTCTAAATTCAGTCCATGAAATACAGGAATATCAAACATTCTGGAACAAAATAGGCTGTGGATAACAAGCCAATTGGGATGTACTGAAAATAGTTAGAAATTAGCACAGGATTTCACATATATTTTATATGCTTGCAAGTATGCAACCTACTAAATGCAATTGTTAACATTTAATTTGGAAAACGTAGTGGTATTTGCGTGTTCCTACTTGCTTGGTTGTGTACATTTACTATTTGGAAAGCAAGGAGGGAAAATGAATAGAGGAGAGAAAGAACAGTTGAACAGCACAATTTAAAGGGGATGTGTGTGCATGTATTTTTAAATATTATATATATATGCATACATCCTCTCAGCTGCTTTCAGTCAATTCTGTTATAGTAACCATGCATTCGTTTTAAGATACTACTCCCCATTTGAATGGGTATATTCGGGTGGAATTCAATGTTGGTATTTTTGGTCTGTGTTTGGCCCAGCCACCTGTGAGAAGCTGGGTTTTCTCCTGCCAAGTTATGGGAAAACAGGCTGATAAAGATGGTCTCTAGCCTCGAGAGAGAGATTTCTGTGTAAACTAAAATTAATTGGTCTCTCATGATTGGCTGATGGCCCTCCAAGGGCACTTGAAGGAGAAAGAGAGGAGGAGGAGGATGAAGTAAACCCCCAGACTCAATTAAGGAAGATCCTCTGAAATGGACTGCGCAGGTGCGGAGAGACCCACGCAAGCGCAGACAAGTATCAGTTATGTAACAGGAGGGGCAGTGCCAAATTGCTTTGCTTGGGCGGCGCTGGCCACGTCACTCAGGTAAACGTCATTTGGCCAAGTAGATAAAAGGGAGATGGCTCGTGTTTTGGGGCTCACTCGCTTCACATGACAGGACAACGTTGCCTTGGCGGGGACGCCCGCCGTCACCTGTGAGCCAGCTGACCCTTGAGGATGCAGCCACTGCTCAGGAAGTCTGGGCATTCCAGGGGTCGGTGAGACAACTCCATGGGGGACACCTGGGCAATTTGGGTGTTTGCACCTGGAGGCTTATTTTCTCTTTTCTCTCTCTCTTGGGTTCTTTTTCCTGTTTACTTGGCCACTTTTGGTAATAAAGCTACTGTTTGGGTTAAGTTTTCTGCGGTGTCTCAGTTTCAGTTTCCACATGCCTGCGAACCCCTATTCTCCCTGGAACAATGGGGAATGATGCTAGTAATAAAAAGAGAACAAGCTCTTCCTATAAAATTGAGTCCTGCAGCCTATGCAGAAGGCCTATGCCTGCTCATAGCTTTCAAATTTCTTATTAATTATTAGTGTAACATTGAAATCTAAGTTCTTCATCAATGTTCTGTAAAGCTTCTTCAAATACAGAACTGCCACCTACCTTTACTAAGCCTGCACTCTATAAGACAAATTAAAAAAAGTTATTTTCATCTGAAATTATATCATGCATTTCCAACATGCAGCACGCAAAAATAAGATATGAATATTAAACTATAAATAAACTTGATGTTTCTAACACCACACAGTATAAATATAAAAATAGATAGCACATCATAGATATTAATGTTTGTGCATTTACATAATACCTTGTGTTAAATTCATATAGCACCAGATTAGAAAAAGAGAAACAAATTCAGAGTAGACAGATTGCACATAATGACAACTTAGACCAGAGACTCCCTGAAGCTATTTAAAGGTAGATAAATTAATTTTGCAAATCATTAGTATATCAAAACAAATTCCTAGCAGGCTATCTGAGGATGTTGGTGAATGCAAAGTACAAGGAAATTGGCCAGTTTCTTTACAATCCCAGTAGAAGAACAAACGTGAAAACAATATCACTGCTCTGCTGTAAGGAATAAAAAGGAAGCGATAAGCAATGACAAAGCTGTACTCCTTGAAGCATTCCTTGCAGAAGGAGAATCAGCTGTACTCGCAAAGGCATTGTGGCAATTGTTTAATATAAACATCCAAATTTTACATGGTTAAATACTGGAGTTTCTTTACCCTTATAAAAAAACCTGATGAAGCTATGACACAGACTAGCAAAATATAGCCTCTAAGGCTGCTGTTCTACCAAATTTTTGACCAAACATTTTTCTATAGCTTCTAGTCCTCAGAATATCACTTATGCAACTAAAACCAGCATTACAGTCCCCAGAGAGGAAGAAGGTATTAAGTACAAATGATTGAAAATCATATGGTGGTTGGAGATAGACATCTCAAGCCTTTCCCTAACTAGGGGATGAAAAACACCTTCTTCCATCATCAGAAGGCATATAATCAAGTGGTCTATAAACTATCCCAAGGCCTATCCTTGATCTTGGAGAGCCTGTAGGAATTCCCGAGAACTCTGCATCCTGAATACAGTGCCACAGAGCAGAGAGGTTAGTAAATTTAAGTCTTATATAAAGCCATGAGGCATCAAACCTCCTGCATGCAAAGCACAGAAGGCAAAGAATAGTGTTTTTCATAAAGCTACATGAAAACCATGTTATCTTATATTTTCCAGAATGCTTCCCACATCCAGAGTTAAGATCAAATTTTCTAGTAGGCCATTAGAAATTGATCCGCAAAATCTTGTGGATATAGCTATCTACACAAACGAAACATTTTTACTTTGTTCAAAAGGGGAAGTTAGACTACTCTATCATTCATACATGTACATGCACATACACAAACCTCCCTAATTATTAAAATGCCAATTTAAAAGAACGATTGTAAAAGTCTGGTACTTAGTTTCATCATAAAAATTATTTTTTGCATAGTATATTTATTTCAATTTGGTATCTCTCTATGCAAAATGAGCTTTTTAATGGTTATTGATATCTTGCTATACACACTGTGTATGTCAGTGTGTGTAAAAAAAAATGTCATGATAATCTGTGCTGGTGGCTAAGTAGGCTCAAATGCTTCCCTCAAAGATAGCATTAAATCCGACCATCTTGAGAAGAGACGTGTAACTGAGGCTCAGATTACTTATGGTCTTTGTGTACCATATTTTCCAATGTGCAGCATAAAGAACTGCACATTACAATACATCTGAATAATACACATCAGTTACTATGACAGAGCACACGCAGAGAGGAGCATAGTCACAACCATTTCAATAAACATATGTGTCACTATCAGGTTTGTCCATGCTTTTTTTAACCTCTCTCCCTCAGAAAACACTAGCCCAAACACTCTATGAGATAACAAAGGGCACAATCACATTAACATAAGCTTAAATTCTGCCTCCTCATATTTTCCTTCCGTTCTAAATCAGATACTCACAGTATTCTTTTTTGATTTCTCTCTCAAAAAATATTCTGAGGCATCGCTCAACATTTTTAAATGCTACAGGCCAGACTTTCAGCTCTATTATTTGTCTCAAACAACTGTGAAATGGCTTAATCCCTGACAGCCCGTGCTGCCAAGGAACCACTACAACACTCAGCAATTTCTGGGACATGTGGAATTTCTTTTCATGTAGTTTTCCCTGTATGTACGTGCTTCAGGGACACAAAGAGGGTGAGATGCTCCTAAAACTGCTGTTCTTTCTTCCCAATAACCTTCTATGCAGGTAATAGCATCAAGAAGTGAAATCCCAAGACTCCAAGGGAAAAAAATAAAAAAAGCTATGTTCCTAGATATCCAGATTTCTTTCCTGGTGCTATAGAGTAAAAGAAATTACTGAGAAAAGCATTATTAAAAAGATATTTCATGAGGCAATCTCCTACTTTAAATCAGAGGTTCAGAAATAGAAGCCCAACACTCGGGGTTACCATATTCGTTTGAGAGACTTGGTAGACCCATCAGTAAGTGACTGAATCAAAGTTACTGAATAAGGAGTTCTTTCAAAATCAGTATCCATTAAAGGTATTTCTTCATTTAAATAATAATCTTAATTTAACACTTATTCTATTATATAATATATTCAGACCCCGCTCCCTCTAGCAGGGTACAACACAATGAGAAAAAGGTCCTTAATTTACAACATTTAGAAAACTTCCATCCAGCACCAACAGTTTCCAAAAGCTCCTGTGACTGAGGTTGACAGTCAGAAATGTTCTCCAAGAAGATGCAAAAGGAACATGACTTAGGAAAGCTCTGAATATAGCATAAGTGGAGGAAGATTAATACAAAGAGAACTGTTTAGGTAGGAGTCCTATTCCTTTCCTTTGCACAAATATGCAAAAAAGGAAAGTGAGACCAGTGCACTAAAGAAGCATTTTTATTGCTTTATACTATGTATTGTTCTGTTATTTAAAAAGTAAAGAATAAAAAAGAAAAGGAAATGTATGTTTTTACATAACAGATATGTTTCCTAGTAAATAGACTGGGTGACCCGGAGCAATCCAGAGTAATTGCTCCATAGAGATGGAATGAAAAACATACATAGTTTTAAAACCATACTGTTGTTCCCAGGAATCTAAGGACAGAGCAGGTTATTTGCCTGTAGCATATCTTTACAAAACATTCCATTAGCAAAGCTAACTTAAATTCAACTTGTTTAGAACCCAACTTCCATCTGCTGACACTCCACACTACTCCCTACTTCTACTGGCCTGCTCTGGCTCACTCTCACTGCTGAGAGTGTAGTTGGATGTTAGCTCTGCCAGCTTTATTACATCTGAAAGGGAAAGTGGCAAAGAAATATTGAATGGATTGCTTAGGTTCCCTTTGCACCTTTACAAATACAAACAGCAAATGACCACATTGAAAAAAATTACTATACTAATAAAATATTTCCAAAACAATGACATCTCCTTAAAAACCTTTTCTGGTCTTGTCAGTGATCTGCTATAACTAGTGCACTAATCTTCGCCGTACTGGGATAGAAACATTAGTCAGAATCTAGAGCTAAGAATTAATTTAGTTTTGCACTGAAGCAGCAATTCCAAGACTGTGTATGAGGAACATAGCACATCTTCCCACAAAATATCAGTACCTTTACACAGAACTAATTTTAGAATACATCTTGTAAGAAACCTCTGTCATATTTTTCCCCATTTCAGGTATCTCAGAAATAAAGTGACTCTAATTCTACAATATTCTTGTGGAAGCAGGATTCACTGAAGAGAACTATATACATGTCAGTATTTTTATGTTGCTAATTTTAAATTATCATTTTACGGTTCTTGATTTAGAATTTGGTTTTCTTCATTCATCACAAAAATTAATTTGTTCTACAGATCACTGCATGAAGAACTGCCATCTCCCAACATAGCTGCCATCAGCCACTGTTCCCAATGTGAGAGAAGCCTTACTCTCTTCAGGGAAGATCAGCTTCATTACTACTGGTGTTGCCTTAGGATTTCATATATTTGTAGATTTTTATATAATTATATAGTTTCTTACATTCTGAAGTAGTAGCTAACAGCTTCTAACCTCTGTGACACATTCCTGAATCTCTGTGCCATGGGGAAAATAATAGCTAGAACATCTTGCCTGAAACTCATGTACCAAAACTAGGATAATAAGATATCATTGCAGTCAACACAAAAAAGAAGGCTCAGAAACCTTGGAGAAGCTCCAAAAAGAAGACGTAATGCAAAGATGATGAAGATGATGAAGTACGAGGGGTCCTGAGACCTCCGACTCAATTTCAGAGAAGGCGTGTTGGGGGGCGGATCCGGGGAGTTTCTGGGGATTGGACATTTATTAGATTGGATGTAACCTTTAGATAGGATAATTAAGTAGTGTTATAAAATTGGTAAGGCCCCTATGCTAAGGAGCGAAGCGAAGTGAAGCTCTCAGCTCAGCTCTCAGCTCAGCTGAGCTCAACTCAGCTCAGGAGAGCTCAGCTGGTCTGGTGCTCTTCAGCTCGTCTCCAGCGTGCGTCCACGCACTGGGGGGAGGGGGGCTCCCCCCTTGCCCCCTTGGGGAGCCATGAAGAACCTGAAGTCCTGCTTGAAGAACACAAGGACGGTATTGGGGGAAGGGCACGTGTCTCCCTGTATGCTTTCTATACTTTGTACTCCTAAACCCCTGTAAGTAAAGAACTTCTCTCTACCTTACCCAGATAATGTCGTCTTGGAAAGTTTTTCCCTAGAATTTCAGGCAACACTGGGAAAACTAGAACCAGTTAAAAAAGGATATATTCACTGAAGAAACTGACAATATTTTTGCAAGGGAATAGAGGAAACAGAAGTTAAAGGAAGAAATACTGAATCTGAAGCTAGATGGAATGAGCTAATGTATTCCTTCTGCCAAAGGAGTACACCTACACCTGTGACTCTAGACTTATGAATGCATTTTTATGGAAAGATGAACCCGATGTCCTGATAAACTTCTAACAGCTTCACTAAAAAATGCTCAGAACAAGGGTGCATTTGAATTGACAATGCTAGGTATTGCCAGGCCAACCATTCAGCGGCCTGACCATTAGATGCAACCTCCTCCTGTGTCCTAAGGGAGGCTGTTGGAAACAAGCATCTTCTACGCCTAATTTCAATGCAAAAAGCCTCAGATCCTTTCAGTCACCGTTCATTAGATGCTTGACCAATGTTAAAGGACTGTCTATCCTGCCTTCTGTGTCTTATGCATTACAGTGCTGCTTTTCAGAGACAGTAGGCACTTTTAACTTTTCCTGGGTCAACATGTTCTGCAGATATAATCTATTAAAAAATGTACTGAAGGGAACTAAAGCTAAATATTTAGCAAATAAATACACCTAAAGTGATATTTTAACAGATATGATGTCTCTAGTTTTCCTATAATCAGCATGCTTTTCTGTTGTATGGAATGTGTATTAAGCTTCCCTGGTACAAGGTAATTTTCAAGCCTATACATGAAACTACTATATCTTGGACTAAAACTGGAACATGATGAGATTTGTTGCTGCCTGATCCAAGGTCTATTAAAATAAACAGATTTTTTTTCCATAATTTTCAGCAGGTTTTAGATCAGAATAAAATTATCGCTCAAAGTTTATTTATTGATTTTCACCTGTTATTCAACAGACTTGATTTCTGTGCTCTTAATCTTCATTTCTTTTTGCAGCAACAGTCTTAGCTGATGATTCAGCATACTTAAGCAAAGGCAAGCTAGACTTTTGTTTCTTTTGGCATGGAGTCAACAGAAGAAGAAAGACAATGAGATAAACATGCACCACCACAATGAAGGCAAAAGAATTACATAGATATAAACAATTTTGCCTGCAGGATACCCATTAGTGCTCGTGATAGGAAACTCTAAGGGACTTTAACTTCATAGCTCTTAGAGAATTTTGGTTTCAATTGTTTGAGTAATATAAGGATGTGTCAGTAAAACTTCAGGAACTGTACATTTAAAAAGCATTTCTGTCTGCAGCAGTACAAGAGAGAGACAGAGAGGTCTACTTTCTCAGTAAAGGTAGAAAAAAAAAATGCAGCTTTACCATGTGAACTGTTACCAAAAAGTTTCTTAACTTCCACCTGATTATTAATCTAATAGCAAATTGCATTAGGGAAATGTGGAATGGAACAATAAGTTGTCTAGAAACAACAGTTTTAATCATGTTGTATGCTGCTATTTTAATTATGCAGAAGAAATTAACTCTCACAGCCAAAACCAGGACAACCATGAAGTAACAAACTGTTTATGCATAAAGTGGGCAATTTATACATTGTAAATTATTATTATAATCAGATGATACTGTCTTCTTAGCTCTTCCCTCCTCCACCTCTTCCAAAGTCTATTTCTCAACTGGAACAGTAGTTAGAGAAATACCTGTTCTAGGCTGGGATAACAATGAGTTACATCTTTCCCACCAGTCTTCCAAACTGAATCAACAACCACACAAGCTTAGAGAGTGAGTAATGAAATCTCCCAAGTGTGGTGTTTTTAACAACATTACACGCATGACAACAATGAACCAAAAGGAGAATACACAGATTTGGGGCTGTCACCATACTTGGCTCCAACATCATTACTGTTGTTCATCTGGCTTTTCTCCTGGGAGAAGGAGAGAGGTGAAGGAATAATTATTCGTGTTTTTATACTCTTTTTCTTAAAATGATAATGTAGGCTAAAACTGCCTGGCTTAATTTGACTGTTATGATAATGTTAACATTAAGTCACATTTAATAGATATAATAGCTCCTGAATAAGAAGACAACTAATACACTAAATAATAACAACAGCAATAACAGCACTAATAACTAATAATACAGAATAAATAATAAAAACACTAATTGTACTTATTATACTACTACTAACACTAATAGTTAATAATACAGAATAACTAATTAACTGCAATCATTGAAAACCTATTTGAAGAAAGCATTTTAACATTTTCAGTATTTCACAACACTGCACAGCAGTCAGTTATTTTTGTCTAAATACTGCAGCTATGCCATTCTGGAGACTTTAGTCTGTCAAATGCAGAGCTGTTTCATAGAATATAAAATTGAATCTCTTTTGCTAATAGGTTTAGAATGCAAGGGTAAACGTATGTACAAAATCATGCATGTGCCGTCACGCAGCAGGAGAACCTCTGTGCTACAGGAGGGAAGCAGGGGAGGCTGGCAGCCAGGGCCTCCCTGCAGTACAGTTGCTCTGAGCCAGACCCAGCCCAGGCAAGGGCGCCCCGGATAAAGTGCAACGTGCGGAGCTGTCTACGGTGCTGAAAAGGAGGCGGAGGGCACACACCCCAACCTCACCCCTTATATATTGAAAGTGGTCCTGTTCCTCTACTGCTTATAAACTAAAAAAGAGAAAGAAATCAAACAAACAAAAAAACCCCCCAAACTCAAACAAACCCCACAATTATCTCACATCCATCATTCTTGTGAAGAATCCCTTTAAGTCTTCTTAAATCTCCCTTCTAACTCCATTAAAATATGATGTTCAGCAGGTCTGGGACAAGCAAACTCTCAGTTCAGGTTAACTGACGAGATGACTGTTTTCAAAATGGAACACACAGGCAAGGTCATTTAAATGGACAGACTACAGTCACTTGCTATACTGTAAGCACTACCATAGAGTTGCTTGCAGCATGGCTGCTCAGACTTCCCACCAAGAAATCAAGGGCACAGGCTACTGACAAAAAAAAAAAAAAAA
>WBMV01003416.1:32829-44172 GCA_013396655.1 Campylorhamphus procurvoides
CCCCAGAGAGCTGTTCAGCCCTTCAGAAGGACCTTGACAGGTTGGAGAGATGGGCAGAAAAGAACTGTCCGAAATTCAACAAAGGCAAATGCAGGGTCCTGTACCAGCTCTGTGGAGAAGGACCTGGGGGTCCTGGTGGACAACAAGCTGTCCATGAGCCAGCAGTGGGCCCTTGTGGCCAAGAAGGCCAATGGTATCTTGGGGTACATTAGGAAGAGCATTGCCAGCAGGTCGCAGGAAGTGATCCTTCCCCTCTACTCAGCCCTGATGTGGATGCATCTGGAGCACTGTGCCCAGTTCTGGGCTCCTCAGTACAAGAGAGACACGGAGCTCCTGGAGCGGGTCCAGCAGAGGGCAACAAAGATGATTAGGGGACTGGAGCATCTCTCTTACGAGGAAAGGCTGAGGGAACTGGGCCTGTTCAGCCTTGAGAAGAGACATCTGAGACGGGACCTTATCAATGTCTATCAGTATCTGAAGGGAAGGTGTCAGATGGAGCTAGGTTCTGTGCAGTGGTGCCAAGCGATAGGACAAGAGGCAATGGGCAGAAACCAATGCACAGGAAGTTCCACCTGAATACGAGGAAAAACTTCTTTCCTGCGCAGGTGACCGTGCCCTGGAACAGATTGCCCAGAGAGGTTGTGAGGTATCCCTCACTGGAGATATTCAAGAACCGTCTGGATGCAATTCTGTGAATGAATTAAGATTTTATGGGCTATGTGAAAAGTTTTAATCCTTTTCTCCTTAAGCCTACTTTTTATAATCAAAACTGTCTAGTCTTTTCCTCAAAAATACAGTTAATTCTTGGTTGAGTAGTGTAAATGTAGAAAAACCTTCAGAAGAGTTGCTCAAGGAAGGAAAAGTTAGTGTTTGCTCAAGGAAGCCTTGCTGCCTGGGAGAAGATATTTTCCCATGAATAGCTTTATGTGTTTTTCTCTCCATGACTGCCAGGCAAGCTGACTCCCTGGTACAAGAAAAGACAAAGTTCTCACAGAGATGCTGGGAGGCTCCCACAGGGGGGGCCAGGCAGGCCATAAAAGGCACCAAGAGAACAAGTGGTGTGTGTTTTTTCCCTGCCCAGTGCCAGCTAGCACCATATTTGTTAGTGTTTTTGACTTTGAGAAATAAACTTTCCTAGATCCTTAGCTGTAGCCTGGTATCTGGGGTACCTGTGTGCATTTTTTTTCATACAAGTAGCATGGAAATATAGGGAATAAAGGAGAGAAGTGAGAAGAATTATACTTCAGGGAAGGAACATTTCCATAAAACTTTCCAGGACATACAGTTCCTCCTACTCAAACTCTCAAATGCAATTAAAACCTTCAGGAGTCAATACCAACCTCAGATGGGTTTGGGTGAGATCCGTTGTCCTGAGCTCATAGGTGATCTAGCAGGGAAGACTGACAGATTTGTTCCATTTCCTCAGTCATCTTTCCTACACAGAGGCTAGCGAGAAATCACCTATATCCTTCTGAGACCTCTCCTCTCCTCTCCTCTCCTCTCCTCTCCTCTTCCCTTTTCCACATATAAATGGAAGTATCTAATTTCCTCCCATATTTGTCTGGCTTCCCCACCACTGCATTCATTAGTTACACACAGAAGGTATGCCACTTCAAATAGTTGTTCGGTTGCTGAACTTATCAAACCAGAGCCAGTTTGAAGCACAGATTGCTTTAATAACTGCCTACTTTGACAACAGTTGAAGAGCAGCATAATTCTTTCCTGTCTTTCATCATCTGAACTGGAGGTTCTGTCAGTCACCATAGAAGTAAGTGCCCTGTTGTCTTAGTTCAAGAGAGAACTAAGATATCTATGCTGGCCAAGAAATAATCCCTCTCCTTTAAATTTAGAAAACAGAACTTTAATTAGGAAGAATATATATANAAAAAAGAATACAATCCAGTATCTAGTGATGCCAGGATCGGAGTGTGTGTGTTCCGTCCTCCTCGCTCCGCCGAGAGCTGAGCTCCCTGACTTGCGCAGAAAACCAGAAACCCCAACCCCTTCCCCCAACCTGCGCCCGTCTCAGCCTGGGAAGAGATCTGAACAAAAGGCTGGCCAAACCAGATAACATCAGGACATGCATATCCTTTGTGTCTTTTGTTAAACATCTTCACCACACTAAGGCATTGGCTCCAAGCTTTTTGGAAGGAATTCCCACTTAGGTTTTGAAACTCTAACACCTATAATATCTGTAGTAATAAAGGGGGTGAAGAAGACCCTGTTATATGCAGGACAATGCGTCAAAAGGAGGAAGGGAGGGGAGTGGAGTGGGGAAGAGGTGCTCCAAATTAACATAGCTAGGAAGGAAGAAGATGCTCTTCCTTCAGTTACAGTCCCATTCCTTGGTCTCAAACTTACTCCCCAAATGAGACATCTCATAAATTGAAAAACCGGCCACACAAATACAATTCAGTGCATATCAAGTAGAATGTGGCACTGCAGGCAACACAAAGCTGGACGTTACCTTTCATCTCTTCCCCTGCTTCCATTTATTCTGTAAGTATATAAATTTTGCAAACTTCTCAAGATATACAATTTCTACAAATGGGGCCACAACATAAATCGGCATTAGTATGTGATATGAATGCATCCAAAGGGCTTTAGGCATGATTTAGGTACGATGGTGACAACAGCAAGCAGATGGACACTTGTGACATGGAATTTCAATGTTCTGTAGAATTTGTAGAGTCTTACAGAGAATCAGAACTGTAGAAACAAGTTAAAAAGCCCTCAATAAACACAATGAAGCAACCACACCACACGTTTTGAATTGGGAGGGATCCGTGCAGAGCTGGGCCTTCCTGGCCTTCAGAAATATGGAAATTCAGAGAGATGAGGCAAACTCACGTAACGCAGTGGGTCTCAGTTCTCTCCGGGCCGGCAGTCCCAGTCTCTTCCGTGGCAGTCAGGCAGCATGCGGTGGTGAAGAGAAGAGGTGAGGAGAGGTTGGGGAGCGAGTCCCAGCTGAAGTAGCCGGTTCTGTTTCCCCCTTCCTTGCTCCTAACTCCCCCACATTTGTCTTCAGTTTTTATAGCATTCAAAAGAGGGTTGCGTGTGGTTCCTTGGCACCTTGTTCAGATGTTCAAAAAGATAAAATATTCTATACAATGACAGGATTTTCTGGCAGGATAGGATGTTTGTTTGTAGGACTGCTTTAGCTCGAAGTTTTGTGAGAATCTTCACAAGCAGGATGTTTTTTTGTAGAGCTTTGCTGACACAGTTTGTTTTAACAGGGACTGGGTGTTGGATGATGGAGGAATATTATTTATTACCTTTTGCGTGTGTTATCTGTATACAACAGTCACCTGCTACCATTTTGCCTCTTCACCTTTCTTTCTCTCTCAAATTCTCACTGAATAATTCATGATGGCAACTCCCTTAGGCAGAGTGATGTCTGAACCAGATAAAGTCTTCTTTCTGCATTTATTTGAGGAAAGAGTCTTTAAGGAAAGTGTTGTGAAAAAAGGTTATTTACTTTATAGCCATGTCGTTCTTGTTAACTATCTGAGTTTATAAGAGATGTTTCTTTTTTTCAGTTAGGAGGCACTGTCTATATATATATTGAAAATTCAGCTGTAATATTGCACTTTAATAGCATGCAAGGTCTCTTTACAATTTTAACTTCTCTTACATTTTGAAGAAAAAACTGCTAGGCCTTTCTAGGATAAAAACCTACATCTGTATAATTTCTAGAACTTGCACAGCAGTTAGTTCAGTTTTCTGTGAAAGTCTGCATACTTGAATGGCTTGCATTTTAAGTAATTTGGACAAAGTACTGTGAATAGCTGTTTTTTAATATGCTCTTATATAAAATTTCGTTTACTTAATTTTTAACCAAAGTATACCTTTCAAAGCAAGTGCATATTGCAAGTATGCAGTCAAACAACCCTCACTGATGTAGCAACCATCATGGTTCTAAAATATAGGTGTATTATTCTGAGTGACCAAAGTATTAAAATCTCTGAGTATGTCTATACAGCGTAGGTTATTTTAGAAGAAGCACCAAGAAATATGAGCCATTTGAAGCAGCTCTCCAGATCACCAGACTAAAGGAGGTCGCTGCCTAGGGGTAGGACTTTTTATGAGATACAGGGAAAAGCAGTTCAGGATGGGATTGCACAGGACTTACTATGGCATGTTTAAGGGAGTGTTATAGTTTCAAAATCTTTCATGGAATTCTTTTTTTTGGTCCCTTGCCAACTCAGCAATTTGGGGTTTGGGAGCCAGAAAGAGGTGGGTTGTTGAAGCCCAGCTCTCTCACTACCTGCTCAGAGAGCCAGCTAACTGTCTAAAGCCTAAACAAAGGGATAGCTAATAGCTTTGCATTCCAACGTGATGGCTGAGAAGAAGACTGGGGGAGGTGTTTTTCTTTTTTCTGGGAGGAGGACCTCACTTTTTCCCTGGCTTGGGAGGTGGTCAGAGAGAGGTTTCCTGGTGCTCATTTTTTGCCGTTACACCTTTGTCCTCCGTCTGCTTGGGTGCCCAGCCACTGCTTGCTGGGCTGGTGGCAGCACTGGGAGGGGGGTTCTGGCTTGCTCCCCCCCCCCCAATTCTGTGCATCCTGTGCCATTCTTCTGAGAGCAAAACCACCGTTGCCTGGATTCACTATCAAGTCACCGAGGGACAGGTGTCATCTGCAGAGGAGTTGCTAACCCCCAACGCTTTCAGACAAAAGACAGTGAAAGGGTCCTTGCGTTACCCACAAAAAAAGTTTCAGCCCGTGTCTGTGGCCGCCATTCCCACATGAGCTTCGGGATCAGTCAATACTACCCCAATGCCAACTAGCATGTCTCCCACTAAATGTGCACAATGATACCATAACTTTTCATTTGCTGGTCCATACGTAGTCAGGCAAAGTAACGAGCAGAAGTTGCTCTTAGACCCTACTTGTTCTCTGAAAAAAGTCTCAATAGGAGTCCAAATTAATATTTCAGAATTACGGCCAAGCTGCACCCCATTTGTGGCACAAAGTCTAAGAGGATGGGAAGCATGGTTAAGGACTAGAACAGAGTCCCAGAACAAGACCATGATGTCATGGGATGGTTTGGGTCAGGACTGGGTGTTCTAAATTCTGTCAATCAAAACGTTTTAATTAATCAATTGAGTACCATCTCAACCAAACTTGGCTGACTACAGACACCATTAAGGTCTTCTCTCCTGACACTAGCAGACATGCAGACACTCACGACACTTTAGCCCAACACACACAGAGGGATTTTTAGACCATCACTTCCTTTATGGGAGTTCTGCAAGGGAATATCTCCCTAGCTTTGCAGTGCATACAATCACAGCTCTGGATACAATCAGTAGTCTTTGACATTATAAGAGAAGGAATGGCAGGAAGCTTACCGCAAGAAAAAAAAGAAATTATAGCAAAGAATAACACAACCTCTGAGAAAAGGTATCATGCTTGGTGGCAATTGGTAAATTCTACCTACCATTCCCGAAGGGAACACATTAATGCATATGTATGAACTATTAGGAATGCCACTATTTGAAAAATATTTCCAGTATTAGTCTTGGGAGCCATACACCAGAGTCATGGTGAGACCTTTTGACTACAATGTATGGGCTGGTTGTAACAATGACACCAAAAGGTGGCAAACCCTGATTACTGAGGCTTGTGTTCCAAAAAAGCAATTAGGACTCGTTTGTGAAAATGCTGTATTTAGATACTACAAATAGCATTTTCCCTTTTGAATTGGTCCCTTCAACAAAAGCACAGTCTCAAGTGTATTATGTAAGTAAGGGATGTGCTTGTGTTAGGACAAATTGTCCTAATATCACAATAGATGATTGTGATGAAAATACAAATGTAACCAACTTTTGTGTTTGCAATTTTACTAAAATTGAGGGATGTGACTTTAATTATACAGCTCCACTGACTACAACACAGTTAATTACTGATAGCTGTATGCTGTATGACGATGTTCCTAAGTTACAGGTCAGAATGAATACTGAAGTTCTAAAACAAATGCTGTATCATCTGGACATTGAGATGTTAATATAAAAAGTTAAGAATACATCGCAGCGCGCCTTGTGTCAAGTACAACATGACATTCATGACATTATAGACATAACCATACACATACAGAAAGCAGGAGAGCACCATTGGTGGGACATCTTCCTTGGATGGAAGAACCTGAAGTCACCAACTGCGGCCCAATTATTTGACTTTCTTATACATCCAGTATTAGTCCAAATTCTGGTGGCCCTACTATTAACCGTCATGAATCTGTGGATGTGGTGGAGGATAAAGACCATTGCCCTACAAATACATGTTCTATGGACTGTGAATAGACTCTTGCAAAAAGAATTTGCAATAGAACAAAAAAAAGTTGGGGATTGAAACAAATACTGGTTATATTGTAACTTACCTAGGGAGTATAAGGGGACCACACTTAGCATGAGGATGACTTAGCTGGATGCAAAAGCCTTTAGAAAAACAAGATGTGCTAATTGGTAAGCTGTAATCAGGAAATCAGCCTTGCTTTGGTCTTATGCAAAGCCAAAGATAAAGAACAAACAAGCTAGTTTTTTTAAGCAGGATAATTAACGAAGCTTGAGCTCTCTATCAGTAAAAACATGAATCCACAAAACTGTGAAGTCATAAAATGCATTTAAAAGATGTACCCTTACTATATAAGCTGACCAAGATTTTGTTTCTGCGAAGTTGCATTTGAAGGGCACAGACCCTGTGCACTTCCCACTGGTGTTAATAAAGGTACTTTGACTTACAGTTCAGCTGTGGGTCGATTCCTTTGAATCAATTTTTCAGTTTTCTCTGTACGGCTGGGGCAAGCAGTGAGAAATGGGGGATATGGCACAGCAGGTCCCAGGGTGTCGGCAGAGCCTGGGGGGCAGCAGTGGACCGAACAGCGAATGAATTGAGGTGGTAGATCTGGGCTTGGTCGGGAGAGCTAGGCACTCAGCAGCAGTGGTGCAGGGTCTCTCTGCAGCCCCCAGCACCAATGGTCCTGGGAAGAGAGGAAGAAAAACCCCTGAGCCCCTCCCCTTCTGGTTTCCAGCACAGCTTTTTTTTCCTGCTGTTCCCCATGCTGGTTGAGGCGACAGCAGCCCCCTTCAGATGACGTAATGGTATGAATAGTCATCTCTAAAGCTCCCTGGTTTTGTAACTGTAATAAGATCCCAGCCTACTCACTGGTGGAGGGGGTGTGAAAAGCAGAAAAGGCCTTGATTCTGTGTAGGCCCTGCTCAGCAATAAATAAAACATCCCTGTGATATCAACGCTGTATTCATCACAAATCCAGAACATAGCACATACAAGCTACTATGAAGAAAATTAACTTTATTCCAGCTAAAACCAGTGCACCCACTAAAAAGTGCAGCTCTGCACTGGGAAATAAGGGTCCGCACACTTCTCGGAGGTAGAAATGGCACTTTATTAAGATGTCTCCCGCCTCATATAGGATAGGTCAAGAACTCTCTAGAAGGAGGGTGTAACTTGGGCAGAGAAGGGGCGGAGAAAGGGAGGAGTATGCAAAATAGAGGGTTGGGATAACCATATTGGGAAAACTACTGCAATGCAGCAAAAATCAACCAATGAGAGGGCAGGGTTCAGGGCCATGAGCGATGAGGGAATTTTCCAGAACTTACAATACAAAATATAGGGAATAATACAATAAACTGAGAAACACAATACAAAACCCAAAATGCTTGTGGCAAAACAGTCCAAAATCTTCAAATATCAGTCTCTTCGCTATTGAAGGTCCAAGGTTTGATGTCCTTTCTCCAATCTTCAAATTCCTGGACTCCTACATCTCCCCATTTTTTATTTTCTAAAAGAAGATAAACTTGGGAGAGACTATGTGTTATCATATTCTGAACACACATAATCAAACAGGGAACAACCAACAGTATGACCAATAAGACAAATAATCCTAGCACCAAGAATATTACAACCTTTTTAATTCCAGTGGATAGACTATCTAAATGTAACCAGTTGAACATATCCCATCCTAGATCTTTGACCTTTCGTAATTGACTTACCAATCCTCTTAGATCTTGGATTTTAGAACTGATGGATTAGGAATGTATGGCAGTGAGCCTGTGAAGAAAATGAAGAAACCAGCCAAAGTGCCTTAAAAACTGAAGCTTTTACTGTGTTGTAAAATGGATTCTTTGTCTTTTTTACTTAGTCATCCTTCTTCTTCCCAAGACCCCTTGAAACACCCCTTATCTATGTAGCTAAGCACTAAGGAATTCGTCCTTGAAGGCCTCTGTTTAAGTTTCCTTATCCCTTGATTTCTATTGGTAGTAATTTGGATTCCCCTAAAATCTATATATACCCCCAGCCATGTTAATAAACTCTCTCTCTCTGCTTCCCTTCCTGTGGACTCCGTGTGGCTCTCTCTGGGGCATCTCGGGGACTGTGAGCGGGGGGGGGTGAAAGGGGGGAGCATCTCCCACCAGCTGTTGCAGGGATGGTCACTAAAATTCAAACAACATAAACCTTCAAATTCTTGGCAACCGTGGCTGTTCACCAAAAGTAAGAAGTCAATTGCAGCTCTGTTTTGCAGCGATACTTTTTCTAGGGTAGCAGTGTCTGCCAGAAAACCCTCCAAAGCTGCACTTGTGGCATTGGCTTCTTTAGCCAGACAGCAGCCCATTTTTGTTAGAATATTGAGGGGGTGTGTAGTTCTTACTGCCAGCACAAGAGCACTGCCCTGTCTGTCCTGTGAGTGAAACCAAAAGTTTATGCTCGAATCACAGTCCAAATTGAAGTGGCGTTGGTTAGTAGAGGGCTGTTGACCATGAATTTTCCATCCCTCCCCCATCTGGACCTCTTTTTTTTTTACCCCCGCTGATAGCTTGAGGGGAAGGACACCAAGGGCATTTTGTATGTTTACGTGACAATACAGTCTTAGAGGGGGTGAATATAGAAAGTTTCCCAAAGGTATATGGACCCCCCACGGCACTCCTTGGGATTTCTTTCCACATTCGCTATCCACGAATCATGAAAACCTGTTCTGGTAACTTTACGGTAAGCGGCGGAGATCTTATTACTGCTGGCGCACCAGTATTACACCAAAAATGCTCATCACCATATGCCCCTTCAGATGTAACATTGATTCTGGCCAGCACATACGGTGCTTCCAAATCAAAGTTAAAACAATAAACTGAAGGTAACATACCTAAGATTTATAATTCTTGCGGATCATAATTTGCATAAACAAATTCTTCTGGAGGTCGTTGACTAGGATGATTTTTAACATAACAGTGGACAATAGGGTTTTTACCTTTGTTACGATTTGAACACTGGAGGGTAAACTGTAACATAAACTCATACCATTCTTTTGCCAACCAAGGGATTCCAATTTAGCAAGACTAAAAAGGGTTTTTGAGATCTGATACTGATAAGCATAAAGAGTTGGTACCAACTGATCTTGCCAAAGTTGTCCAAACATTATTCCTTGTATCAATTACCCATGATGGTAAGGGTATTGCAATCATCAGTCACACCGTCATTCCGATGATTGTTGCTGTGATGATGGTTCTTTTGATAACTTGACCCATCTCAGTGGTACCCATTTCAGACCAGTATCTGTGGAAACACAAGCATGTTTCTTCCCCAAGTCATTAGAGAGAAAGGACTCACCCAATTTCCAGTTACTAAATCTTTATACAATACTTTTGCTTTGGACATTTCTGGATTGATGAAAGGTCCAAAGTGTCTTGCATGGGTTTCAAATCTCATTCCAATCTGTTCAAAAAATCTAACACATATAATGCTTTATTTAATTGTTCTTGAGGGGTTAACCCGATATTTCCCCTTTTTTGTTTTAGTAGCATTGCTTTTAAGGCTTTGTGTGCTCTTTCAATGATAGCCTGACCTGTAGGGGAGTGTGGGATTCTGGTGACGTTCAATTCCCCACAGGCTGAAAAATTCTTTTGTCACTTGTGAGATGTACATTGGCCCATTGTCTGTTTTTACTTTCTTTGGTATGCCCATGGTAGCAAAAGCAGTGGACAGATATCTTCTGACATCTTTACTTTTTTCTCCCATGTGTGCTGTTGCTACCATGAGGCCTGAAAATGTATCAATAGATACATGAATATATTTTAATTTGCCAAATGGAGAGTGGTGGGTAACGTCCATCTGCCACACCTGCAGGGGTTCAAGTCCTCTAGGATTGACCCCTTCAGGTGGCACTGGAATGACTTGTTGGCAGTCCGGACAACTGGAAATAATAGCTTTTGCTTGGGAAAAAGTTAAATCAATAGTTTTCCTTAAAGCCTTGACTCCTTGATGGAAGAATTGATGTAAAATATGAGCTTGCTCTATCCAATTAGGAATGATAACTGTGCTTGCCATTAAATCTGCTCAGTTATTGCCTTCAGTAATAGGGCCTGGCAATGAAGTGTGTGATCTAACGTGTGATAAAAAAATTATGTTGCCTGTGGTTTATAATATGTAATAATGATCCGAATAACTGGGCCAAATTTTCTTTGGCTATGTCTTTTAAGTAAGAATTTTCAATTCACTTCACAACTCCTACTACATATACAGAATCAGAAATTATATTTAATGGTTCTGGAAATAATTGAAAAGCTCAAATAAATGCTGATAATTCCACTAATTGTGATGAGCCATTGACTTTATGGATATCATGTTCCCATTGACCATGATTTTTCCATACAACCACCACATTACTATTTTTTCCAGACCCACCCGTAAATACTGTTCGCACCAAATGCAAAGGTATCAGGGAGCAAATAGACATGAACAGCATTTGTAATGTTGTTAAAAGTTGTAAGAAAGAATTGGCTGGGAAGTGTATTGACAGCTGCCCTGAAAAATCCACTAGAGCTGTCTGAAAATCAAAGCAATAATTTTGTAACCTCTGAAACTGATCTAGTGATAAAGGGAAATGAATGACCTCTGGGTCCTGACTGGTCAATTCCCAACACTTGAGCCTTCCTTTATTACACACTTTTGCCATCATCTCAGGTTGTGTACTTATCATTTTTGAAAACTGATGACTCAGAAAAACCCATTCCCATAAATTAAATTGCTTATCCTTGTCAAACAATTGACCTAACACACCATATGGCTGTGAGACACCCATGATGACAACCAACACTGGAGGAAGACCTTTTATTTTCCTGCCACTCTGACAGGATGATAACTTATGCTCGATGTTCTGCAACACTTGCTTTGCCTCCTCTGTCAGACATCTGGGGGATGTTAAGTCAGGGTTGCCCTTCAGTAGTTGGAACAAAGGCTGCAATTTGTCGGTTGTTAGTCCTAGCACAGGGCGAACCCAGTTAATAGTACCTAGGAAAGACTGTAAATCATTGAGGGTTTTGATGTTGGCA